>PVIC010029942.1:0-22161 GCA_004025085.1 Thryonomys swinderianus
GGGAGCAGAGAGAAAGGGAGAAGCTTGGGAGTGTGATATCGGGATCCACTTCTGTCTAAGCCTGCTTTCCTAACAGTGTTTTGTTTTTGTTTTTGTCTTGGTTTTGATTTTTAAATCTCTGAGGGACTTTTTAGATGTAAATTGCAACATAGATTGAGATTTGTAATCTCAAAAATGAACTGGGGGAGTCCTTTTAATTTTTTATTCTCTGGAATATTCTATGATATCTACTTTGTGTATTTTTTGAAAGTTTGATAGAAGTCATTTGTAAAATACAGATAGTTTTCTTTTTAATTGTAATCAGTATTTTGATTTACTATATTAAATTACTTTAAAGAAATATCATTTTTCTCAGTTTTAATTGATATTTCTCTAAGAAGTTGTACAATCTATTTAAATTGTCTTGACAAAATTATATGGTAGTACTTAGGATTTTCAGAATTTGTACCTAACAGATACTTTTATTTTTATTTAAAATATTATCTATTTATTTTCATTTTCTCTGTTTTACGTAAAACTTGCCAGAGTTTTGTCTATTTTGTAAGTCATTTTTAGAAGAAGTTTTAGTAATTTTAATACCTCTCATATGGGTTATAAATATGTTTGGCCCCATAATTTAGGGAAAATACATATCAATAATAAACTTTTGGGAAATTATTGACTACTCAAGGTTTATTCAATGAATTTCAAGGTTCTGGCTAACATGTCAAAAGTTGAGTTCGGTTCTGGGTCTTTTGGGATTCATCATTCTTATCTTGATGGCTGATCACATAATGGGAGAGTAGCCACTCATGTTAACAACAGTAACACAGTGTGGAAAATTCTGAAGCTAAATTACCAATTTCTTGTTCTCTAACTCTCTTCAGGTTGGTAGAAGGCACTGGCAACTACTTCAGTATGCAGGCAAAACACTAGAACTCATTATTAACTCTCTTCTCACACTTTACATCCAACCATCCACAGATCCTGTTGTATTCTGTCTCCAAAATATTCTGAATCTGACCATTTCCCACTGCTCTGCTGCTACCATCCTCTCTGCAGAGTAGTATCGCACCCTTCTTCATTGCTTCCTTTGCCTCCATGCTTGAAAAGGCGAATTCTTAGTAGACCAGCAGAGAAATTCTGTTAAAAGAGAAGGTCATTTAAGGCCCTGTTCGTACTTCTCAAGTGCTTTCTTTACATCTGTAGAATAAATCAAGTCCTGCCTCCCCTCTACAATGCCCATCCTTGTATATGCCTTGGCCTCTCTGCCTTTTTTGTCCATTGCTTCTCCCTTTGTAGAATATTCATTTGCTCCTGAATTCTTGAATATATCAAGCACATATTCTTATAGACAGGGAACTTAGAGTTACCTTTGCTTGGAATAATCACCTCCTACAGTCTTACTCCCATAGTTTACTCAGGTCTTTTTCAGGGCTCATCCAATCAAGGCATTTTCCTTGATTACAGAGAATGTGCTCCCTTCATGATGCCATGATAATTTTCTCACAGGAAACTGATTGTTTCTTGCTTGGTTTGTTTTCTCTGTCATTGGAATCTAAATGCCATAACAGTAGTTTTCCATTTTGATGATGTGATATTTATATTAACTGTAATTTTTTGCAGTTCAGCCTCAATACTGCTTTCCTAGGTAATAATTTCATGTCTTCTCAAATCTTCCCACCCACCATAATTTTCTTCATGATCTTGCTTCCTATTCTGTTGAAAGTAGAACTTGTCTTCCCACAGCATCTGCTAACTTAGCATGCTTTGCCTCTCTTCCTCTAACTTTACCAGTAAGTACCTCCTCTCTTTTTGTACCCACTGAAGGGTTCACCTCTTGTCATTGTCTTCTGTTTCAATCTCTCTATTTCTCTCTGACCTTTTCCACCAAGGCATAAGCATAGTGTTAGGTATTTCATCTTCAAAACCAGTCCCTTCTTTGTCCCTCATCTTCTTCCATCTACTCACTCAATTCTTTGCTCCCTATTTAGGAAAACTATACATTTCATCCTCATGTTCTCTTTTTTTGGAAAAGCCATTTGAAAATGAAACCAAGATACTCACTTTTAGTAGCTCTTGAGTGAAGTCAGGAAATTGCATTATATATTTTTAAGACTCCCTTGGTGAGTATGTTCAGGGAACTATTAATTTAAGATTTGGGGTTAGAACTATTATTAAATGAAGATGAAAATGAAAATTCTCCAATTTTACTGGAAGTCGGTATCATAAAGCATTTTCCTTGTAAGCCTTACTTAGTTTACCAGGAACGTGGTCATGATGAAAAGGAGGTGTACCTTTGTGTGATTTCACAGTGATCTGAAAGTCTTAGAAATCTGGGATGAGTAACAGGAAATCTGAGCCTTGCCTCCAGAGGCTAATGCTTGCATTTCCCTGCTTCACTGACATGGGAAGCAGGCAACAGATGAAATGGGAGGAAGAAAAGGGGAGGAGATAGGGAAATTATGGTTTTCTAGCCACCAAGACTACATTTTCCAGACATGGAGTAGATCTATCTGTACCTTTGTAAACCCTCCATAGTATTCAACTCTGTGCCTTGTGTGTGCTGCTAGTTGTTCAGTGAATATGTATTGCATAAATACAAGTAGAAAGTAGATCATGACTATTGACAACTCTGGAATTGTTTGCACCTCCAGAAGACCTCAGGAAGCTCACTGGGACCAGACCAGAATGCCTAAGAACAAGTATTAATCTGACATTCTGGTTTCTTACTCACCCATGTATTCACCCACTCAGAAAACCTACTGAGCATCTTTCATATGCCGAACACTGGGTTATTATAGAAGCGAATTCAGATGCAGATTTTAATCTCGTATGATTGTAATGGAGGCAAATAGTCTGAAGCCACTGACCCTAGCTATATGGTGTTGTGCAAATCGTTTCCCTACCTGTTCCCCGGTGGCTCCATATGTGGGGTGAGAAGACCACATATATATTTTAATGGATTGTTATGAGAATTAAATGAGAAAATCATATAAAAGTACTGTTTACACATCAGAAGCACAAAGAAAGTCTTATCTATCCCTATGATTATTTATACCATAATTTAAAAATTGTAGATTAGAAAAAAATACAAGTATAAAAGGTGAAGTTGAGTTGCTCTGCAGTCACATAGGGTTTGATAACTGCTTTGTCAATTTTTTGCTTTCATAGGGGTCTTCTCAGGTTTTCTGCTATTGAAGCTGACCATTGGGAATGAAAGGTCAGCTTCCTTCTGTAACTATCAAATACAAGGGGCATTACCTGCTGCACACAGCTGGCCTTGCTGGGCAGGCAGTGCTGTGGGTAAATGTGGCTTGAAGGACTTTTGAACCTTCGGCTGCTGCTCCATGTGGATGTCTCTCAAACAATAAGCTGGTGATCAAACAGCATCTGCAGGTTTGGTAGGTCAGGCTTTTCCTCCAGTGTCCTGCTCCCAGTGGGAAGTCACTTAATAAAATTCTCCCAGAAAGTCAGAACTGTTTTAACCTGCTACCACTAAGGGACTAGGAAGAGGCTCACAGCTTTACACATTAAAAACCTTAGGGATCACCAGAAATGTATTTGTTAGTGGCCAGTCCTAAAACCAGATTTGGTTGCGATGGAAATGTTTGCTGAATATATTTACTGAATATATTTATTTTGTTCTGTTGTTTCATGAACAAGTTAACATGAATAATAGCAAGATTTAAAAAAAATTTTTTTCCCATGCACATGGACTCACATAATCTCTGAAATCACAACTTTTGGGAATAAGTTTTGCAGATGGGGAAAATGAAATTCAAAGAAGTTATATTATTTCCCTAAAATGACTTAGTCCATTTATTTAAAGTGCAGGAGCCAGCCCTAAATCCACTGATTGATGGTTTAGTGCCAACTAAGGAAACAGAATCACATATAATGAGAAAAGTAATTTTCAAGTGTTGCAGAATCCCCAGCTTCCAGAGATACTTGGCAAAAGCAAAGCTGATGTGCTTCGTCACTGGGTCATATTTTGGCAAGAAGAAAGCTGTAACAGCGTGGCCATGTATTTTCCATTCACTCACTTAAAAACAAAACAAAACATATTTCAGCAAGAACCTTCTAGCACATTGGGGAGGTAGTTATGACCAAGCTTGGCACTTGTGACACATTAGGACTTATAGTTAAATCCTGGTTCCATTATTGGAAATGTCGCTTCATGTCTTCATTATCTCTTAAGTCTCTCTCCACTTGCCAAGCTTCATACAAGGACAAAAAGGAGTATTCAGAAGACATTGCTTCTGTAAATTCCAGTGTGCTACAGAATGGGAAAGTTAGTATCGATGGCAGACAATAAAATTTATAAACTTTCATCTGACAAAAGGACAGGCTGTTAAGGGTGGGAAGGCAGAGAGACCCTGACATTGTGAGTTTGTGTTGGCAACAGAGAAAAGTGAATATACTCGCTCCAAGGCCAGAGCAATGCCTCCTGGGAGTTTGCATCCTGTGCTCCATGCTGGCCTCCCCTCAAGGGTCCTGAAGCTTCTCCTGGGCAAAGGGGCTGTGCTCACCTGAGGACGAGGAGCAGAGATTAAACTGGGATTTCGCTGGAAGGGGGGATATAGGTAGCAAATGACATTGTCCACTAAATCACTGTAGAAATGTTTGGCCATTTCCTACATGGTTAATATATACTTACTTCAGGACCTGTTAAGTCCATTTCAAGAGAAGTGAAAGAAATCCTCCGTGAGACTATGAATGGGAATCCTAAGCCAGAAACACTTACTGCCAGCAATGAGTGAAAAGAAATATACTGTTGTATTTTCCTACATTTTAGTGCTGTTCAATATTAAATAAATTCCATACATGAATCTCTTAAACACTAGATTGAATTGAAAGAAGTTGAATAAAAATAATATATTCTGTATCATTAAATGTATAGGAGGTCTTAAAATAGGTAAAAACTAGTTTATGATTGAAAATACATTTTAGACTGGCCATCTTTAATATAGGGGATTCCTATTAAAGGGTGGGAGAGAATTTTATAGGTGATGAGAAGTCTTCACATTTTCACAGGCATGTCAGCTACACAGATGCACATGTCTGTAGAAGGCATCCTATCTTACACTTGATAGTGGACACTTTTTACAAGTGTCATATTGGAAAAACTCATTTCTTTTTGTCTAATTTGAAACATGCAAAATTTTACAGTTCAGCATCCAGCTAAGAAGTCGGTGAGACAGAAAGAATTTTAAAGCATTTCTCACACTGTAAGAATATAGGCAACAAAAGGAGGCTATTGGCTCCAGATAGAAATAAATTTATGAATCTATGATGCAGTTTGTGAAATAGAAAATATTCAAAAGAAAAGGGGTAAGGGAAAACAATGAGGGAAAAGAATAAAAGTGATTTAAAAAAATAAAAAGGCACTGGTCATTCAAGAGATGCAGATAAAAACCACACTGAGATTTCATCTCACTCCACAAAGAATGACTGCTATTGTGAAATTAAGCGGCAATAAATGATGGTGATGCTCTGGGGAGAAAGGAACCCTTCTCCACAGTTGGTGGGATTGTTGACTGGTATAACCATTGTGGAGATCCGGTGTGGAGATTCCTCAGAAAACTAGGATTAAAGGTCCCATTTGACCCTGCTATTTCCCTACTAGGAATATCTTTGAAAGGATGAAAAGAATCATATTGTAAAGACATATGTGCACCCCTGTTCATAGCAGCTCAGTTCATGATAGCCTAATCTTGGAAACAACCCTGATGCCCATCAACTGGAGACTGGATAAAGCAGATTTTAAAAAAATGGATTATTACTCTGCCATAAAGAATGACAAGTTTGAGTCATTTATGTGCAAATGGTCATACCTTGAGGACACACTAATAAGTGAAATAAATAGGTCACAGATATGTAAATACCATGTCTTTTTTCTGGTATGGGAATCTATAAATGTGAATGAGTTCTAGAATGCATGATAGATTTTGTGAAATAGGAAATATTCAAAGGGAAAGTGGTAGGGGAAAGTAATGAGGGGAAAGAATAAATACGATCTAAAAAGAAAAAGAAAGCACATGTACATAGGGGGTTGAGGGTTATAGGGTGGGTAGGGATATGGGTAAAATGAGAATTAACTTGTGTCATATAATGATACAAATTCCCCAGTGTTGACCATGATTATGAGCTGTATATAAAATATACCATAAAGAATTCAGCCAGGCATGATGGCTCACACTTGTAATCTCAGCACTTGGGAGACAGAGGCAGGAGGATTGCTTGAGTTTAAGGCTTGCCTGGGCTATACAGTGAGCTCAGAGCCAGCCTGAGCTGTAAAACAAGACCCTGTCTAAAAAAAAAACAAAAAAAAGAATTCGATTTAAAAAAAGAAAAAGGAAGCACATACATATAGGGGGTTACGAATTGTAGGGTGGGTAGGGATATATGGGTAAAAATGAGAATTAACACATGTCATATGCTGGTACAAATTTCCCCATGTTAAGTGTGATCACGAGGTGTATATAAAATGTACCAATAAATAATTCATTTTAAAAACTGAGTAAAGAAAGACTAAGGCACTAGTTATGAGGTAGAAAGTGACTGATATCAAAGGATTAATGAAATAGAGAAACACGTTGTTCCCAGGATAAACAGTGACTAGTGTCACTGTACGGTACCTAATCTCTTAAAGTGCAATCAATAGAAAGTTAGAACCTAAACTGAGCACTATAGGTGGCCCAGGAATTAAAAATCTGCTTGAAGAGCAATAAAAACCTTCATAACCAAAGGGTTAGCCTTGGTGCGATTAAGTGCCTTGGAAGGAGTATAATATATGCAAATTCAAAACAGGCTGGAGGGCAGAGGTTTTGGCTCTGAGCTTTGTAATTTTTTAAAACAATTATTACCGTCATTCTTAGTATTTCATATGTAATTTTTCTTGAATTAGTCACATAGAAAACAATATGCAATCCTTCTTAATAGTGAGACATGACCAATCTCAATGAATCCATCTTAAGAAATATTGAGAAATGCCTCTAAGTAAATTTGTTGATTTTCTGAAAAAGGTGGGAAAAAAATCACACAAGTTTCCCTTAGAGAATATTATTTAGAATGAACTTTTTTTCTGATTTATTGGTTTGCCTTGTCTTTTGTTCTAAAGAATTTTAATATAATAAAGTCAAAACCAAGCAAAATGAGAATATGTAAAATTCCCCAAATTTCATTAAGTTCTCATCCCACAAATAGCACTGGTTTATTTCCTGCTCTTGGTGCCTCTGAAAATCCTTCTCAAAGTAACTACAAGTGTTCGTATTTTCTATGGCCTAATTGGGCAGAGGGAGAGAGAGGGTTTGTTTTTAAGCTTCAAGCAAAAATATGCCCTAACTTTAATAAGCACTGCAGTTCTAATTGGCCAATGCTTAGATGTGAAAAAAATTTTTTTCATTAGTTTTTCTTTCTAATTGTACCAGTAATATTTGCTTCTTTCCATTAATTAGTTCACTCAAACTTTTGTACTTAAAATATTTATTGAGCAGTGGGCTCATTAATGGATTCGGTATGTATTTTATATTATATTCTATGTGGTATTATATTTTCTGGTATGGTGCAAAGGAAAATAAATAATCATCGACTGGATTCAAGGCAACTTCATTTTGTGAGTTGAATGAAGGAAATGAACATAGCGTCAATACACTTAAGCCCTTTACTACTGAGGCTGCTTCGAGAAATGATGTTGGAATGGAAAACAAGAAATACAGGTTTTGGTGGGATTTGGGAAATGGCCTGATCTAAACTTTCACACCTCTGTCACCAGTCTTTCATATCTGTCCCTGGTAGATAGCGGTATGAACTATTTATGTGTTAGGATTTACCCTTCTTTCTTGGTAGTCTTCTTTTCCTGCAGATCCCTTGAGTATTTCTGAGAAAGAAGACATATGCTCAGAGTTCTTGCTACACAGGTTAGTTAACTTGAAATGTTTTAATTTTACATTCGGCTCATAGCATTGGTGAACTCTTCTTTCTTCAGGCCATGCAATCTCTGATTTTGCTTGAGTTTTCCATCTGATTCACAGAGACAGAGAGCAGAGGCTTTCTGCCCAGCTTTCTCAGTGCCCGTGACTTTGCTCACACAGACTGGTCCCAGTGTTCCTTCAGGTCCTCAATCAGTAGCTGCTGGTCTGCCTTTCAGTGCCTGCATGTGCCTGCAGTATTTATTCTGAAATTCCCGTATTGCACATTGTGGTCTCTCCCTTCCTTAACCGGGAAAGAAAAGTTTATTTCTTTAAACTCTCAATTTTCATTGTGTTTTTTTCCTTCTTGGATGTATCCCAATTCATCCCTTTACTGCCAGATATAAGGTTATTACTAGATTCTACTGGAGACATTTTTCACCCCAGTTTGCTGATTTATTGTCCCTTCAATTCTTTCCAGGGGCACATTTGATAAAAATAATAATTGCAATCAATCAGGCTCAGGCTACATACCAGGGGTTAACCAGTTGTTTTACAGACAATAATATTTAGTTCTGACAACAATCTTGTAAAGTAAGCATATTATTATCCTGATCTAGCAGTCAAGAAACTGAGACAGAACACTAAGTGAAGTGACTTGTTGCAAAGTGGGTAAGTAGAGAATGAAAACCAAAGCCCTGGATCACTTGACTTTTCTAAACCTACCATTTTGCTTTGTCTGGAGGCACAGTGCCAGAAACCTGTCAGTTCTTTAGTAGCTCTTTGTCAAGTCAGTGTATAGATGAATGTGTGGAATCTTCTATATGCTTTGTTCTATGGTACAATATAGAAGTATTTATAATCGGTAACAGGTAATAAAAATATGTGTAATTGAACCAGGCAATGGAGTTATTTACTAGCCATAATTGATGAGAACAATTAAATTATATGTCCATCTGTTTTCATTCCTAGGATGATTAGGAACCATGCTCCAAGAAAGAAGGCAAACAGATGTGGAGACTTGTGCCACACACCCAGTTTTCAGTCTGAGGTACTTTCTGGAAAGTGGCACAGGCAAAGAACCCAAGCATGGCAGTCTTGACAACTTGAATAATCAGAGATAAGAGTTTGGAGGGACCCAAATGCTATGAACTATAATGCCATGTTCCACAAAAGAGGAAATTAACCCAGATAGAGAGCCAGAAATTTGTGCATGGGTTTCCTCTAGCTCCCAACTGAATACTCTCCTTTGCAGTGATAGGTGGGATCGTCTGAGGTCAAGCAGGGCACAATTATCTGCGAAAGTACAGCCACCATGCAGGTTCAAATCAAAGAATTTCTAGAGCAAAAAAAGCTCTGGAGTTCTTATCTGTCAGGGTGCAGAGATCTTGTTGAACATCTAAGGCAGTGGTCCCCAACACTTGTGGTGTCAGAGATCGGTTTGCTGTAAGATAATTGTCCATGGAGAGGAGCGACTCCACAGTGGTGGTGGTGGGCTAGTGGGATTGTTTCAGGACATTCAAAGGAACATGAGTCCCTCGCATGTGCGGTGGACTGGAGGGTTCGTGTTCCCATGAGTAACTAATGCCGCTGTTGATGGGCCAGCAGGAGGAGCTCGGGCAGGGATGCACACCATGCGAGCAGCTGCAAATACATACAAAGCTCAACTCAATGGCCTGTTGTTGACCTCTTGCTGCTGAGCCTGGTTCCTAACAGGCCACGGTCCTGAACCCACCTGTGCCCCAAGAATTGAGTATCCATGACTGAGAGCATTCTGCAGAGATTCAAGAAGGTTTAGGCACAGTATTTCTCCATCCTTACTGAAATTTAAAAGCAAATCTTGAATTCATCGAGTCGATTCACAAGGAACTTACATTTCTGGTGAAACAAAATTTTATGTTCTGTAAAGAAAGATGGCAAAGTCCAGATAGTCAATAATGTAAAACTTACAATATCCAGTGTCCAAAACATATTACTGGAAATGATGCAAAGAAACAGAAAATGTCTCACATAACCGGAATACGAGTCAGTCAGCAGAAATAAAGCTAGAAGTCACAGAGATGACGGACCTAACAGACAGACTAAAGACTGATATTGTAAATATTTTCAAGGATTCAAAGAATAATGCAAATATAATAAACCAAGAAATAGGTAGGATAAAAAAAACTAAATGAAAACTCTAGAAATGCAAAATGTAATACCAAAATGAAGCATTCACTGAATAACAAACATCCACCAACTGGAATCTATTGAAGTGAAAACAAACACAGAAAAAAAGATCAATGATCTTAAAAAAATATAAAATAGTCTAAGAACTCTGTAGGACTCGGAAAAAAGAGAATGACAGGATAATAAAGAAATAATAGACAAACATTTCCCAAAGATCTTAATGAATAAGTAGAAGGAAAAGTACTATTGTTGGCTTTCAACAATGGCTGAAATTTTGAAAATCCATGAGAAGAAAACCTTAACATTAGCCAGAGAATAAGATACTTACAAAATGACTACTGAATTTTCAGAAATTACACAAAATAGAAATCATTGGGACATCTTTAATGTCATTAAAAAGTAAAAAGGATCTGGCCAGGTGTGGTGGCATAAGTCTGTAATCACAGCACTTGGGAGGCTGAGGCAGAAGGATTGCTGTGCCTTTGTGGCCAGTCTGAGCTACATAAGGAATTCAGGGCCAACTTGAACTACAAAGTGAGATGTTGTTTAAAAAAATAAAGTAAAAGGCCAGAAATTTAGCTCAGTGGTTCCTGTGCCTGCCTAGCAAAGAGCAAGGTCCTGAGTTCCCATGGTAACCACATACAACAATACTGGACCTGGTGGCTCACGTCCACCAGCAATCAGTACCATATACCACAGTGCCAGGCGTGGTGATTCACGCCTGTAATCCCAGCTCTTGGGAGGCAGAGGCAGGAGGATTGTTGAGTTTGAGGCTTGCCTGGGCTACAAAGTGAGCTCAAGGCCAGCCTGAACCACAAAGCGAGATCCTGTTTTTAAAAAAAAAAGTAAAAAAGATGAAGATGTGATATATGCATTTATAAAATGTGTCTATGAAATATATATATATTTATAAACTATATTTTATAAATATATTTTCTTTTTTCCTTTCTTTTTTTTTGTGGTACTGGGTATCGAACTTGGGCCCTTGTGCCTCCAAGGTTGGCATGGTATCACTTGAGCTAAATCCCCAGCACCTATAAATATATTTTAAACAAAATTGAAAAGCTGAAAAATGGGCAAATACAAACTTAGCAAGATAGCCAATTAAAACTTAACTATAGTGAGCAGTGCATGAATAAGAGTATCTATATATTCAAATATCAATGGTAAAAATGTAACAATACTAAAAAAGCAAATAATCTGATATTACTAACACATTTCACAACAACATATATACATTGAGTATCAAAGGTAGAAAATCATCTGGGTTTATCTAAAGCTAGGATGATGTCCAAATTCTTGTTTTCTAAAATGAGTCAGACAGTTCTACCACCAAACAGCACCAAGATTTAGGAGAGTTAACAAAAATAGGAAATAACAGTACACCTACTGTTTGAATCTCCACCAGAGTGCTGGCTTAGGAGTATAGATAAATATTAACTATGCAGTAAGTGCCTCATTACAGAACTGGATGAAAGAAATTCTTTCTACTTTCATATATATAATATATATTATATATATATATACACATGTGTATTATGTGTTTGTATATTAATAAATTCTTTTTTCTCTGTTTCTTTATTCCTAATATTTTATGTGACAATGAGATATGGTGGTACTTGTCTATCTGTTTTTTTTAGGTTACAGAATATTCAACTGGAGTTGTGACTTATGAATACAGGAGTGATGGGATTTATGTCAAAAGAGATATGTCACGTCACATAGGATCATGATTCCATTATCAATAGAATTTAAACATGGCCAAGAAGGTGAGAAGGAATGTGAGTAACAAAAGGGTCAGACTAAGGCAATTATCGGTCTTTCGGTTTCAACTCTCTTCCAAGTTTTCCATGATCTGCTGTGTCGCAGAGAGAGCTATACTTGTGCAAACCACAATTCTCAACCTCCCTTGATGTCTGGCTTGCATTTTTATTTAACTAACGAGAGATAATCGAAACAGATTGCAAAGCAGGGGTAGAATGGGGGAAGGGAAACAGATGGAAAGGAGGTCACTGTTCTATTCCTTTGGGTTTTGCTGTTGATGTTGTCAGAAATGACGACTGGTCACTCCAGCCACTTTCCGTAGATCCTGCAGCAGCAGCAGACCTGAAAGGTCCCTATGATGACTGCCAACGCCACCAGGCTTCCATGGCATCAGTAAGTCGGGCAACTGAGGCTACAGAAGCCACAGGCGAGCACTGAGCCTCACGTGGTCCATCTCCTTCAGCTCCCTCTTCTAGTTCTAATAGTTTAAATCATTGGCTTTCTTCCAGTGGATCATTGCAGGACAGTGTAAGTTGCTGAAGCAATGTGTAAGTCTGTATTGGCACAAGAATTGGTAAAACGAAAATAATATAGTGGCTCCAAGTATTATCATTGCCTAGCTAAATATATCTAGATATTCTCTGACACAACATAAATTAATTTGTACATTAATAAACACACTCTTTCTAGTAACTAAATCTTTCAACGCAACATAAACTAATAGTATTTTTCTATCCATGACAGAAAGAGCTTTGTAAATTTTTTTATGTTTAAAATGGAGCATATTTATCCAAAATTGTTGAAAATTTCTATTCTGTACTCTGACTGTGGCACAATTTCAATCTGAAGGAACTCATTTTCAAAATTCTAAAGTCTGAAGTGTCTGGAAGATAATCGTCTGGGACCTATCTTTGATTAACAAAATTTTACTTATTACATCGAGGGTGTCATTAAGTAACTCCAATCTACTATGCTTAGGCCACTTGGAAATTCCACAGAAAAGGGATCTGTTGGCAAAATAAGTACTTTTATGATCATATATAGTTTTTGTTTGCTTCTCAAGTGGAAATTTTAATTCTAATTCTGTCCTATGGTTGTAGAGAGAAACTTTGGCAGTAGCAGTAACTCCAAGATGAACTTCAGATGGTGTTTCTTTTTTTTCTTTACTATTAATAAATCTGTAATCATTTTATGGTACTAGATTAACTAAAATGCTTATTTCTGTCAAAATCTCAAGTGCAATGCTCATGGTTGAAAGTAAAACTAATGTTCATTGGTGGTTTACTAAGAGTGAGATTCTGAACCAGGACATTTCTATGTATATATTATGTTATGTTATGTTATGTTATGTTATGTTATGTTATGTTATGTTACATTGTATTATATGTAACATTGTATATATACAGTAATTCCAGAAGTGCAATAATTTGTTCCAGGACACACAATAACAAGCAGCACCAGGATTTGAATAGATACTTGTTGAGTAAAATGCTGTATTTGAGACCAAATGCCTGGTGTGTACCCTGGCTACACCATTAATTATCTGTGTAATCTTGATGTAATCACCACGTTTACTTCAGTGTTCTCATCTGTAAAATGGGAACAGTGGTACTGCTTTGATTGTAGGGTAGTTTCAGATTCAATGTGACACTGTACATGGTGCACATAGCAGAATATCTGACACATAGTAACTATACTAAATATAAGCTTTAACTATTATATGATACCCCAATTTTCCATGAAATGAAAAGTAGTGAAATTGACGTTTTAACTTCTGAAGTTCAGTTCTTTCACCTGTAAAAATGAAGATTAATTCTTCCCAGTCCGTTTGCAACTTGTTATAAAAGAACTATATGAAATCAGGAAAGTAAAAGGAATGCTGAGTGCACAAATACACCAAAACAAGTTTTTGAGAGCTTCAAATTCTTTAGGGTTTATTTATTTTAAGATTAAGTTGTTATTTTTCTAAAGGTTTGGTTTATTTACTCATCTTCTTATATAACCTTTGGTGTCTCCAGGAAAGGGTGTGTAGGCTATATTTGAAACTCATTCCCAGCTTAATATTTCCTCCTTTTTCCCAGAGAAAGGCTTGATTTAGCAGAGGTACAAACTGGACACTTTCTCACATTTGTTTCTCCAGAGAAAGGAAGGGACACCAACCCGGAGTCTGGAGCTGACGCAAAGGATGTTTCTTGGTATCTTCAGCTTGGATTTGTCTAGCCTGACAGGAGCAGCTGATTTAGTAAGGCCCTTGTCATGGGACGTTGCATTTCATTTAGTGATTTTCCAGACACCCTAAATCCTCCATGAAAAGAGCCAGATCATAGATAGAAATGCAAAGAGAATAAAAATAGCAAATTTCCTTTCAGTTGAGTATAACAATTTATCCTTCATGGGCAAAATGAACTGAATTCATGCAGGTTAGCCTACTGTATTATCTTTAAAATGATCATAGAGAGCTGGACATAATGTTCCCTCAACCTGTGCAGCTCAGAAGTCTGAAATCTCTCTTCTGTTCACCTACCGTCATCCTGGCTTACCTAGGGTGTTGCCATTTTCCTAAGGAAACCGCCAGGGATTGTACAGCAAGGCTTCCCCTTGCTGCTGGAGGACGTGTTCTGGGCTCAGCTCCAAGCTTGCTATGCTCTTTCCACTTCTCTCTGTCACCCACAGACATGACTTGTGTGCCTTTTGCACAACAGTGCTCCCAAGACCCACTGGCTTCATCTGTTCCTGGACTGGACCCTTTAAAGATTTCCCAGTCTGGTTCCGTTTACTCCAACCTTTTCACCTTTTTCTCACCTCCCCCTCTGCTGGACATCCCCAGCCATCCACGACAACTTGGTTCCCTAAGGATGGTATAAAGTTCTGTATTTCCACATTTTTTTTCATTTGTTTCTCTTCCCTGCCTGGCAAGTTTGTATTTTTCTCTCTAGAAAGAGCTACCTTTGTGAGGACTTATGTACCCATCTCAACGCTCTTGACCTCTAAGCTTTCATAGCCCCTGTCTCTCACACTTCTCTGAGACGACTCTGTAATATCTGTGCTTGTATCTCTTCTCTCAGTAGACTGTGAACCCTTTGAGCCTGCCTATGTTATTTTAATTTTCAGAGTCATTTAATGCCAAATAGAATGCTTGGGAAAGATTCTGGGAAGACCCTAATGGATCAGCATTTACACGACAGAACACAGACCTATGTGGGACATCCGGTGTTACCGCTTACTAGATGTAACTTTGGGAAATTGACTTAACTCTCTCAGTGTTAACTTCTTCATCTCAGGACCTCAGACTATAACAAAATGCCTATCTCAGAAGGATGTTACAATAAAACCTTTAAACCTGTATTCAGTACAGCAATTCTGTACAATGAGTTGCCGTTATTTATTGTCATTATCACTACAATGCCTACGCCTGGAGATCGTGTCAGGTGGCTCACACGGGGGAATGTTAAGGATAGCAGTGGGCATGGAGCACATGTGCAATATGGAGTAGCTATTTCCACCTAATTACTTCTGTTATTACTTTTGCTATCCAGGCTGGTGAAAGAGATGAACGGCCTGTTTTCTTGTCTGATATCATCAGTCACCGTCCCTGGAAGTCCCACCCGCTCTGACTGTTGGAAGGCCAACGTGCACCTCACAAGGTCCGCTCCAACCAACTTGTATAAAAATACTTGGCAGAGGAAGCACTTAAGCTTTACCTCCTCTCCTTCCTCCCTCCCTTTCTACTTCCTACCCTCTTTTTCTCTTTCCTTTCTTCCTTATTACCCCATTTCACTTATGGCTCTGTTAGTATTCTTTTTTTTTGTTTTTGAGACAGGGTCTCGCTCTGTAGTTCAGGCTGGTCCTGAGCTCACTGTGTAGCCCAAGCAAGCCTCATACTCGGCAATCCTCTTGCCTCTGCCTCCCGAGTGCTGGGATGACAGGTGTGAATCATCACGCCTGGCTCTGTTGATATTCTTGGCTGGAATCATGGAAATTACTTTGAACTTTGCCTCTCCTTCCCCACATGTGATCTTTCACTGATTGGTATGATTTCATCTGGGCTGGGTGTAATCCTGTTCTTTCCCACCGCCTGCCACCTGCATAAAGGTGATTTTGATAATAAGAAAATCTTGTTCCCAAAGCAGGTGAAGAGTTGACAAAAAAAAAAAAAGCAGTTATATTCCATAAAAGAATGTGAAAAATTTAGTCACCCCTTTTGGTCTCATTACACTTGGAATAAAATTAGAAGTCACACCGTATGTCAGTAATTGGTCTATACGTATTTCATATTTCATTAGCATCTAATTAGATTGTGTTTCTCAGTGGCAAGAGTTGGCATTAATTATGATTTGTGTGCATGATTTCTACACAGCAACTGATCACCAAGTATATAAAAATCAACCAATAACTATTTCTCAGTCCATTAGGACTGGAAATTGGTTAGCGATGAAGTTTCATTAGGAGATCAGAAGGCAAACTTATATGCATGAGTGTGTGCTAAAGCATTTGCTTTACCTACAGACCCACTGACCAGTGTACTTGATTAACTCTTGTTTTAGACTTCTCAAATTTTATTTTATTGTAGTAAGAATATTTAACACAAAATCTATACTCAACAACTTTTTACATGTCCAGTTCAGTGTTATTAATTCTAAGGACAATGTTATACAGCCTGTCCTTGGGGTTTTTCATTTTGCATAGTTGAGACTTTATGTTCACTGATCAGCACTCCGCAATTCTCACTCTCTGAATTTTACTCTCTAAATTTTTATTCTATTTTAGATATTTCATGTCAGTGAAATCATGCAATATTTGTCCTTCTGGGTCTGGCTTATATCATTGGACATAATGTCCTCAAGTTTTATCCATGTTGCTGCACATTGCAGGATTTCCTTTTTTTTTTTTTTAAAGGCAGAATGCCAGTTGATTCTTTTGAATGGTTTTACTCATAAACTCTACAATGTTCATTTTTTAAAAAGTGGATTAAGACGGAAGAGACACTTGGAAAACATTTGAATAGGTCTCCTGGATTTTTATAGTTTTCCTCCAACCTTTTACTGTGGTCTTGCTCATATTAATTTGTCAACAACAGCTGTTAGTAAATTGGCTTTACATAGTTGTATTGATACAGTTGTACCAGGTGTATTTTCATATAAATAACACATATCTTCATAAAAACATTTTATTAGCTTATGTGATTATTAAATTTTTTTTTTGCAGTACTGGGGATCAAACTCAGGCCCTTGTGCATCCAAGGTTGGCACGGTGCCACTTGAGCTAAATCCTCAGACATATTTTATAATTATATTCTAATACAACCAGAGTAAAAAGTATGGAAACCAACACAAAGAGCTTCTGATTATCAGTTCATTGAACTGGTGGAAGACAATTTCCTGGCATGCAAGAGACATGCTCAGAACCCTGGGGTCCTCTTCTCTAGAGCCTCAGTGCTATCATTTATGTATCTTTTATGTAAAGAATGGAAAATATTGGTAATTCCACCTAGTCCATTAGGTGATAGTTTGCTAAAAGTACCTGTTCGGCTATTCATTAAATTAGAGTGGCATTTATTGTGTTCTTTACAATAATAATCACTCAGTAGTCATGTGTATATTCAGTAGACTTCCCAATATGAATTTCCTCACTGTGCACCCAGGGGATCTCAATGGATGGCTTTTCCCTATTTTGTCAGTTGAGGAAAATAATTCCCAGCAGGTTGAAATGACTTCCCTAAGCCTGGAGAACAGGTAGCTCTTCTGATCTGAACCCAACTGTCCCTCTACTCACTCAGCCGGCCTACTGGGGCACACCCAAGAGCCTTTCTGCTCTAAAATACCCAAACCTGTGACACCTTATCAGTATCCTGCACCCATCCTCGGCTCTACTGCTGAGAGTCAACTCTCCCTCCCTCTGTGGCAACTAGCATGACATGGAAGAGCTCAGGACATTAAGTAGAGGGGTCAGTTAACGTCAGTTTGACCTCTCGGAGTTTGTCTCTCTTCCCTTTGATGAATGGCTCTTGCCTCTTTTTGACAGATGGATCTTGAGTGCTGGGCCTTTTTCTCTCACCACATTAGCTGCCAGTTTTCCAGGCCAACCCCTAGGGGCTGAGATGAGGTGAGAGGAAAGTTGTTTGAAAGTACGACTTGACTGAGCCATGCAACCAGGCTGAACGTTCAAAAAGCCCTTCTGTGCTTGGAGCCTGCTCTCGTGTCTTGGAAATCCTGATTTATTTCAGGACAGGGAAAATCCAAGCCAGCTTGCAGAGTGGAAATTAAAATCTTAAACCTCTGTACAAAAATTGAATATTCCAAATGGCCTGGTTTAAGCATCACCCTGCATCGTTGATCAAATGTAAAAGTTCTTGAAAAGACACAGGGATTTATGACTAGGCACAGGACTGGGGAAAGGCTTGGTGGATATTTATGGGTAACTTTAAGGTATTCCGCCCACTGTACTTCAGTCTGCCTTTGTACCCTCAAGTTTCTACTGTGGAGATTTCAAGCCTGCAAATGCTTATAGATTGAAAAATATTTTGGTTTGGCTGTAGTGTGTTCATCTCTCAATTGGGGGAGGACAGGTATATATATTTACTGGGACACATTTATGATGCTGTATATACAGAGGCATGCGTATGTTTTTGTTCTTTTAGATTTATATCTATGCCTGTTTTTGTGGACAGAAACTTCACCTTAATTATCTCTGTGACTCCAGTTCTAATGTAGTCTCTGAAAAGAAGGGCCCACAAAGGCTGTCCTGGGTCACACTGTTCAGTGGGTGTGCTGGGACCTGTGCTCACCGCCAGGGGAGCTACAGAGATGGGGAGAGGGTGCAGACTTTGGGAGTGAACTTACCTTCCCACGGCAGAGCAGCGCAGGGAAGAGGGTAAAGCATTAGAACAACCAGTCTTCTAAGCGAATCGCCTCTTTACAAACGTCAATCACTAGCTCTGCAGGCAGGCAAGTATTACTTGCTCCACAGATGTGTTTCAGGTGTGTGAAGAAGCAGCCGGGGAGCCAAATGAAGTTTTATTCTTTGGCTGGTGAGGAGTGAGATGTGCACATGCTGTCCTGCCCAGCAGATAGGCTGGCAACAGTGGAGAATTCCAAGACAAAGTTTTGGGTCTTTCCACATAAATGATCCCATTGAATCCTTTCAAGTGTACTGTTGGGTTGATATTTTAGATAGATAGATAGATAGATAGATAGATAGATAGATAGATAGATAGATAGTTAGATAGATAGATAGATAGATGTTGTTCCCTTTCCTTAGAAGACCTCCTTCCATTTCTAAACTGTAATCAACTCTTCACCTCTCAAGTACCAGCTTCTATGACATCCTTTCTGTGACTCCCTTACTTTAACTCATGACAGATTTAAAGTCTCCTTCCTTTCTGTAATATTTTTTCCTTCCCTCAAGCCTGGCCCTTAAGCCCTGCTTTGACTGGAAGTCTTTTGTGTGTGTCAGGCTATGGGCTCCTACGGCCGCTTCCCAGGCACAGGAGCAGCCTGTACCCACCTAGTTGTTCAGACAAGAACTCAGGAGCTTGTCCTACTACCTGGTCTTTCTTACCTTTCCACTCCACATCCAAGGACTCCTCAGGTTCTCTGCATTTCACCCTTAATTATAACTTGGAGCCTCTGACTTTTCTTACCTCTATCAAGGGCGCTGTCCCAACCTCTTTCCCTGGCGTCCGGTGACATGAGCTCCCTGCTGGCCCTACAGCTTCCCTTCAGCACAGTGTGCCCTCCCTCCGCCGGAAGCTCCCCTGTGAATCTCCACTGCAACTAAAATGAAATGCACAGGCCTTGGCATCACCTCCAGGAGCTGTGTGATCTGGCTCCTGGCCACCTACCAAGCCCGTCTTGTACCTTCCTTCACTAAGCTCCAGTCACATTAGCATTTCCTTGCATAGAGCCCATTTTTCCTTCATGTGAGCCACTCTGCCCAGGAATTTCCATCACTCTTGTCCTAGCTAGTTCCTGATAAGTCTTCCAAAAATTACATTCATGAAGTGGGCTTTCCTTTCATCAGAGGCTGCTCTTCTTTACAGCATCTATCTGTATTTATCTATTGATGGACTGATCCATTTGTTTTGCTTGATGTACATCGCCTCCACTGGAATGGAAGGCTTATTGAAGCAAAGATTTGTCTGCTTGGAATTTTTCACTATTACACATACAGTACCAAGATAGCACCTGGGATCACAGTAGGCATTTGCTACATATTTATTGAAAATGTAAATAAATAAAATTAATTATTCAAAAGTGATTATCATGTTAATTCTTAATTTTACTTGGTTTGTTTCAACTCGAAAGAGGAAATCACGATATGCATGTGTTTGTTTTCTCCTATGAGTCTGTCATTTATATCCACCCTAGCAGGAAGTGGAAATATAGTTCCCACCTTTCCCTTATCCAACAGCATGTGGAAGGTACTATTTGCCCCACTGATGAGAATTTGAAATACCACACGTCTTGTCTCCACATCGCCCCTACCCCAAGTGTGAGCTTGCCCTTCGCTTTGGAGAGAATGTTCGATGAGCCACTTGGGACTCATTTTCTGTAAGAGGAAACTGAGGCAGGCATGAAGTGAAGTGACTTCACCGAGCTAGAACAGGATCCCCTCACCACTTGTCACAGAAGGTGGGTGGCACAGACATGGGGAGCCGGGGAGGAATTCAGACCACATGCCCAACCTAGGCTGGCAGCAGGGCTTGCTTCAGGTCACCACACTTAACGCCCCAGCCAGGGTTTAAAGTGCCCTGGTGATCTGAGGAGGGAGCTTACACACAGCCAACTCGGTGCCAAAAATAAATTCTCACTCCAAACATTTCCTAAACAACATTTTTCTTTAGAAAAAAATGAAAACATACACACAGTGTTTTTCTGTCATGAATTCCCCTGCCTGGGATTTTTTTCTTCTTTCATGTTTCTAACACTTCTGAAGCAGTTTTTTTTTTTTTAATTTTTTATCTTTTTGAGACAGGGTCTCGCTTTGTAGTTGAGGCTGGCCCTGAGCTCACTATGTAGCCAAGGCAAGCCTGGAACTCAGCAATCCTCCTGCCTCTGCTTCCTGAGTGCTGGGATTATAGGCGTGAGCCACCACGCCCGGCACTGTGGTGTGTCGTACTGATTGCTGGTGGGCGTGAGTCACCACGCTCAGCATTGTATGTGGTTACTGGGATCGAACTCAGGACCTTGCGTTTGCAAAGCAGGCACTGGAACCACTGAGCTAAATCTCCGGCCCAACAGTTTTTATTTTTGAGAAGATTTGAAAACAGTGTCCCTGTACTTGTTCATCTTCTCATCTAGAGGTCAAATGAATTTTTACATTTTCCAGCCAGTTTTAAGGTTGTGAAGACGATCAGAGGGGCTGCTCAATGGCTTTAGGTGGTGAAGATGGAGCAGAGATGGATAGATGGGTTTGGCCAATTAAATATAGCTGAGGAATAACAAAAGGGAGAGAAATTTCTCAGAGGCACCCTTGGGAAGTATTGCCACCATCCTGCTACTTCTGCTTTCTGTGGCAGACACCTCCCCACCACCAACGCTGCCTCCCACTGCTGCCTCAGCTCTTTCCTGCTCTGTGCCCAGGGTGCCATCAGGTCCTTTCTGCTGAGACTGCTGCTCCATCTTGTGCTAGAGCCGTGAATCCCCTGACCCATCATGATTTGCTTGGTGCTGCAGATCATCCAGGAAAGGCCCTCTCAGCAGGCAAACAAAACATCCTAAGAGATCGGCGATCATTCCCTACAACTACTCCCTGTTTATTTCATTGCTGCTATTTCTGTTTCACCGTTACCTCATGATCCACTTACACTTTCATCCAGTCCATGACATGCTTCCAGACTTTTCTCCTAAAGGCTATCTCTGAGAACGCCACTCAAACCACCTCTGTACTTTTCACCAGGGCCTTTGGCCAGCACTTTCCTTAGTCTTCAACAGTCTTTAAAAAAAAAATTTGTGC
The DNA here is from genome assembly GCA_004025085.1 of Thryonomys swinderianus. Lineage (NCBI taxonomy): Eukaryota > Metazoa > Chordata > Mammalia > Rodentia > Thryonomyidae > Thryonomys > Thryonomys swinderianus. The sequence continues at coordinate 21,780 of PVIC010029942.1, forward strand.
ATGGTGAAAGAGATAGGTCTAGCTTTAGCTTTTGGCAGGCTAAAGCCCAGTTTTTCCAACAACATTTGTTAAAGAGGCTGTCTTTCTTCCATTGGGGATGTTTGGCTCCTTTGTCAAAGATAAGGTGGCTTAGTGTATCTGGAGTTGTTTCTGGATCTTCTAATCTATTCCACTGGTCCTCGAGTCTGTTACTTTGCCAGTACCATGCAGTTTTTATCACGGCGGCTTTATAGTAGAGTTTTAAATTGGGAATTGTAATACCCCCTGCCATGTCGTGGTTGCTTAGAATTGCTTTTGCTATTCTAGGTTTCTTGTGGTTCCAGATGAATTTTTGTATTATTTTCTCTAGCTCTGTGAAGTATACTGTTGGAATTTCAATTGG
>PVIC010029943.1:0-22221 GCA_004025085.1 Thryonomys swinderianus
CCGCGAACTCAGCAATCCTCCTGTCTCTGCCTCCTGAGTGCTGGGATGACAGGCATGAGCCACCACACCTGGCACTGTGGTATGTGGTATTGATTGCTGGTGGGCATGAGTCTCCACGCCCAGCACTGTATGTAGTTACCGGGATCCAACTCAGGACCTTGTGCTTGCGAGGCAGGCACCGGAATCACTGAGCTAAATCTCCGGCCCTGAATTATATCTTTCAATGAGTGAACTGTATGGTCTGTGAATTGTATCTCAAAAAGGTGCTTTAGAAAGACTGGCAGAAGCCTGGGTTCTGCAGGCTGGAGGCTGTGAATACTTTCAAGAGTTCCGCGCAGTCAGGTTTGAATGTGCTGCCTTGGTGCTGGGATGTGGTGAGGTGAGCAGCCTGCGGGTACGCGTGCTGTCCGCAGTGTTCGGGCGCCTGGGACTCTACCCCCTTCCCCTGAGGGCCTCTAGTGCATTCTTTCCTTTGGGTCGGAAGTCATCTGATAGAGGTTGCGTAAAGAACCGGGGCATAAAGAACTCTGAGGGGAGTGAAAGGAAGGAGAACTCACGTTCATGGGCCCCTGCCTTACACCAGCATCATTCTACAGTTGGTAAGCTGCTGGGCATCTTTATATGCTGCTTACCGGACGCTCTCACAGTCCGGGATACCAATCCTTTCTGTATTCTAAATGGCAGGTGCTTTGATAGTGTATATATGAAAAAGCTACAATTGTTTCTCCCAGGGAGCGTGGCAGTGCTGGAGAAATATTTATTGAGTAAATATCTGGGCCGGCATTAGCAGTAAGGCTACTGTTACACCGAAGATGCATTAAAACTCATGTTGTGAAGGGCTGATATAGAAATTCATCACGTAGGTTTGTGATAACAGTGAAAAACCATCTCATGAGAGCACTTATTCTATTTATTAAATATTTGAAGTTAAATATGCCTACATAATTCGGATAGTCTAAGGCAGAGAATGCAGATAATTCAGCAGCCTGCACTACACTTGAAAAATTCAGTTGCAGACAGAGAGCCATTTGCCGGGCTGCAGCATGGAACCGGGGGCCACAGGGACAGGCACGTCTGGTCTGGAAGCTGCTGAGGACTGTGGGGTGAGAGCGCAGGGAATAAAAGCCAGCCTCAGGCTAAAACCAAACGAATTGATCAGAAGTAAACCTGACTTCCAAGACCCTCAAGCAATACCCTGGACCAGCGAAGGCTGGCTGGGCACTCTGAGTCTGTCCCAGCGAACAGCCCTGGAGAACAGCACCAAGGCCCAGACTGGGCCCTGGGGAGGGGCTCCGGGGGGAGGGAGCGAACAGCCGGTTCCGCTGCACAGACGGGTGGCTTTCAGCACGGAGGCGAGGGATCTGTTCAAACCGGATTCAAATGGCATTTTCCTCACATTTATAAATAGGAGAGCTGACACTTAGATCACAGATGAGTGTGAAAAACGACTGTCGGCGCGCTGTACCATCACTGCGCTGCAGGACTGAGGACCCGCCGTCACCTGCCTGGTGTCTGCCTTAAGTAGTAAAGATGTCCTACCGGTGTGATAGGGGCGGAACACGGGTGTATTCATTTCCTGTCCTAGGTGACTTCAAACAGCAGAAATGTACCCTCCCACGGTTCTGGAAGCCAAAAGTCTGAAATCAAGGTGGCTGTGGGACTCTGTTGCCTCTCGAGGATCTGGGGAGCCTTGCCTCTGTGGGGCTTCCATAGTCTTCCTGTCATCCCGTTCCTGATGCTGACACCACACTCCAGTCACGACCCCTCCAGTTTCTTCCTCTTTGTCAAGTTTGAACCCAAATTTCCCTTCTTTTTTAAAGACATGAGTCACTGGGAGGCCCACCCTAATCTAGTGTGCCTTCAGCTTGTAACTTGGTTATATGGGCAAAGACCCTATATCCAGAGAAGGCCCATTCACAGGTACTGGGGGTACATACACATGTTTTGGGGGCCACAATTCCACCTATCATAACACATAAATGTTATTTTATGTCCTATATTTCAAGGTACATCAATACAATGTAATTTGCGTGTCAGAAAAGGACTTCAAAGGTACATTCTTGCCTAAGCTCGCTAAAGGCTGCAGTTAAAAGAAATGAGTTGTTTGAAAGTCCTATCTCGAGTAAATGGGGTCTACCGGAAGTTAGACACAGTGAAATTTATGATTGGCATGTTGATATCTAGACTGCTTCGGGCTGGACCCCAAATTTCTCTTCGGGCAGGGTGGTGTCTTCGGGGGAAATGAATACAGATGATAACTGAGGGCCTTATTTAAAAGCTTCCCCAAAAGATTTTATAATCCCCCCCCCCACCCAGACACTGTGCTATAAATCACATTCATTGCCTGAAAGTTCTTCCTCACATTTAAGGCTAATCCCTCTTGCTTTAATTTAAAAGACGATTTTGGGGGTATAGCTCAGTGGTAGAGTGCCTGACTGGTAATGCACTAGGCCTGGGTCCAGCCATCCCCCCAACACACACACACACACACACACACACACACACACACACACACAGAGGGAGGGCAAGACAGACAGGCAGACAACCGCTATATACATTCTCCTTTATGCTGTTCAAACTCAAATCATCAAACATACATGGAAGATAAATTATAGAAATGCAGAACTTGGAGTAGCTTAAGAACTTATCTGTAGCATATTTATGATATAAATCCACTTAAAGTTGGTCAAGACAAAGGCACAAATCTGCCTGTGGACAGAGAACCACACTCTCTGGCCAGTTCTCCGCTGAGTGAGAATGAACACCAGATGGGGCCAGCAGACCCGGAGTCATCCAGAACTACTGTCCTGCGAGGACTCAGACACCCAGCAAAGGGGGCAGGCCAGTCATTTTCTTCCCTACAAAATCATTCCTTATCCAAAATCCTCTCGCCCAGGAGAGGATCCACCCCTGGCCTCCATCTGAGACCACTCAAATACCATGGGAAATGTCAGGCACAACGTAAACAAGAGGCTTCTACAACCCCCACGTCTGTACAAGGGACCGACGATACCAGTTATGAATCAGCAGTTCTGCTCTCCAAAAATAGAGACAGGGATGGGAAGGGGGATAACCTGCTTTTTGTACAGTCATCTGCGCATGCTGAAACAGAGAAGCAAGCGCACTAATGGCACATGCCTTGACATCTGCTACATTTTCAGGATTCGGGGTCTTCGACCTTCAGGAAGGCCAGGCTGAGGTCTCTTTTTCACCAGTGTTCGTCTGTTTGTGGAGTGTGGTTTCCTCAGAGGCTATGCATAAAACCTGCCCACGTAGGGAAGCAAGAGAACACTCCTGAACAGTTCAAGTGCACTTGAACCTCAGGGGGCATGCATCGTATATAAACAGGAACTGGGCCCAAGACTCCGTGTCGGGGGACAGAGCCCCAGGATTCTGAGTCTGGAACATGTGGACTCCTCCTTTCCTCCACAGAGATCAGAAGTAGCTGGTGGGGCCAGGACCCCCAGAAAAGCCACCCACTCCTGCTGTAGTCTTAGAGGGCTGAGGTGCGGGGTGAACCAGGGAACCTCCAAAGAGGGAGAGAAAGAGAAAGCCCCAAGCAGGAAGGGTGACAGAGGGAGGAGGAGAGGCGGTGTGTAGACAACCACAGCCACTTCTGACCGATCCCCAGTTCTCCCCGCATTTCGAGTGCAGACTTCACTGCTCACAGCTTGGACTACTGGTTTCATTTAAAAAATTAAACTGCACATGGCTCAGCTGCTCCAACCACACGAAGCTCTGAAAAGCAATAATGCCACCCACCCTCTGTAGAATTACTCTCACATGATAACCATTTGCCAATAATCATTGCACAGTTCCGATTGTTCTTCCTCATCCCTAGACAGTCCATCCCTATCGGTCACAAGGTCCCAGCTGACGGAGCATCTGCACAGGGAACCCTTTCTACAGTCACTGCCCGTATACCTTCCCCAGCCGGCGCCTTTCTCAGAACTGATGGCCTGAGTCTCAGGGCTCCGCTCAGTCTCGCCATCCCTCTGCCGCCAGGCTCTGGGCAGCATCCTGGGGCTCCAGCTGAAGGCCTGGCTCAGCTCCTAGGGCGGGGGCAGCACCCCAGGTCCTAGTGCTGAAGCTCCTATTAGAAAAAGCAGGAAAGTAGCTGGCAGATCCCAGGAGCTTGGAGATAACCCTCTGCCTGCGTAAGCCAGTGTTAGCAGACACGCAGCCTGGGAGTCCTGCTCACAGAGCGGGGCTGAAGCGGACGCAGCAGCAAGAGGCAGGGCAGGGAAGGGCTGAGGGAAAGCAGCAGGTGCCCAGAGCTCAGCCCGGCACAGGGTCCTACCTAGTGCTGTGTCCCTGCCACCAGGTAGCCTCGCCGCGCTCCTCTGGGGACTGCAGCTTCTCAGCATGTGCAGGGCGCTGTGAGAGGCGGAGGCACGTTCTGCCGTGGCCCTCCCAGAGACGTCTTGTGGCAGAAACGAGGCTTCCTCCCTCCCTCCGGCACCTTCGCAGAGGCTCCGGTGGAGGTTGCAGATTCTCAGCTCTTGGCTCAGTCCCGCCCCTTGTTCTTATAGATAAGCACCTCCGTTTTCCCTCAGGGCCCTCTGTGGCCTCTTGGCCCAGCCTTCCTGGTTCAAAGGGCACCGGGCCACACCACCTGTGACGCTGAGCATTTCATCTGCTTCAATTACATTTTCCATTAACTTGGGGTCTGGCCAGTATAGATTTTCTTTTTAAGCTTGTCTCTGTAGCTCAACCTCAGGATAAAGCTTTTTAGTTTCTATTTCCATCCCTAATGAGATGCGCAGAAGCCAACCACCTGAACTTCTTTCATCCTTCTGGATGTTTCTGTTTTTAAGACTGTCTTAAGCTCTGGGTTAATTTTTTTGTCTTGGGAGTTTTGCACCAAAGACAATTTTGACCAAAGTTAGCCATTTGGAATAGTGAATGTCTTTTCAGTCTCAAGAAGAGAGCAGGCTCCATAGCCACCTTCCTGTTTGTGCTCTCAGCTTTGCCTGGCCTCTACCCCAAGGCTTATGGGCACTCCCGTTGGCAGGGGAAGGCGAAGGTAGGTGAGATCCCCTAAGGTCACACCTCTGTTTCCTCAATAGTCCTCACACTTTTTGTGTTTTTATAAGATTTGGGAAAATTTAAAATCATAAAAATATTGGCTTCCTTGGAATAGAGGACATCTTGTCAGTTTTATCTCTGAGTGAGCATTTTGACTTTGAGGAAGGCTCACGGAACTTTCTAGTTCAGGAGTCACCTCTTATTAATGGGACATTCATGAGATCCCCATTAGGTGCCTGAAACCATGGATAGTGTCACATCCTCTACAGACCACATTTTTCCTAGGCATACATACTTATGATAAAATTTCATTTATGAGTTAGGCAAGTGAGAAATTAACAAGACTAACTAATAAAAGTAGAACCATTACAACAATACAATGTATCAAAAGTATGTGAATGTGGGCTTCTCCCCCCTTCTCTCTTGTTATCTCTCCAGAAACCTTATTGTACTGTGCTTATGCTCCTTGTGGTGTTGTGTGAGATAAGATGCCTGCACGGTGAGATGAAGTGAGGTGAACAGTGTAGGTATTGTGGTGTACCAAAGGCTACAGGGCACTGCAATACTGAGTGATTGATCTGATCAACTCAAGTGGCTACTAACAGATAGATGGTATATATAGCACAAGTATACTGGACACAGAGTTGAGCCACACCTAGGCCAGAATGGGCTGGTGTAAGATTTCACCATGCTTCTCAGAATGATGCACAATTTTAAACTTTTGTGTTATATATTTCTGGAATGTTCCATTCAATATTTTCAGATTATTTCAAGTAACTAAAACCAAAGGAAGTGTAAGAATAGATAAAAGAGGACTACTGAACTGGTAACTCTGGTACAGCTGCCATATTGTGAGATATTCTTTGGACTGGCCCACCTGTATGAGAGCCAACAGCACCTAGGAAACTGAATCCTGCTAATGGCCACAGGAATGCTGGGAAGTAGATCCTCCCCTGCTTGACCTTTGAGAGGCTTACAGAGCCAGAGCCAAGCTGCTCCCTGACCCACAGAGTCTATAAGGCAATGTGATTAGAAGTTACTAGATTTTGCCAGACGTGGTGGCTCACGCCTGTAATCCCAGCACTTGGGAGGCAGAGACAGGAGGATTGCTGAGTTTGAGGCTTGCCTGGGCTACATAGTGAGTTCAGGGCCAGCCTGAACTGCAAAGCGAGACCCTGTCTCAAAAAAAAATCAAACAAAAAAGTTACTAGATTTTGAGGGTAATTTGTTACACAGCAATAGTTAACTAATACAAATGAGAAAAGGGAATTTATTTTATTCCTCTTGACATTCAGATTGGAAGTTATAATGGTTAATGTTACAGCAACTAGAATCTCTCCACTTTAGATTCAATTCTATAGATCTAACCTTCTGTCTGGAAGTTTATGTCCTCTTTTTCTCCCAGCAAATGGTTTACTGCTTATATATGGCACCCAGGAATCAATTATTAGTGAAAGAGAGTTTATGAAGTTAACCTTAGATGCCTACTGGTTCTCCAAGCTGCTTCTATTCCTCTTGGCATGGATTGTCATGTTAACCCTACTTCTGAAGCATGGTCAGCAGACTGTTGTGAGCACAACCAGCAGACATCACCTTAGACCCACCACAGGGACTCAATGCGTTAGTCTTCAGAACAAGCCAAAGAGGTTGATGGGGTCTCCAATGCAACTTCCCTGGGCTCTGAAGGTTTTGGAATGTCTGGATCTCACAGTGTGGGTCCCTGGGCTTCCATCATTCCTTGAGATTTCTGTGTTTTGATGTAATAATTGCAGAATTGGATTACCATCCCCTACGGCACTAAGACACCTGGCCCGTGCCTTGGATCTGGTCTTCAGCCAGAGGCAGAGCTCGGGTCAGGTCCAGTAGAGACACAGAAGACCCTCTGTAAGGATCTGGGCTCAAACGGTCGGCAGACAGCCAGGATCCTTGAGCATCGTTGCCAGCCTGTGTGGCTCATGAAGAACTCAAGTATGGGGGTGCACAGAAGGGAGGATAGTTTATGAAACAGTGGAGATTTCTGGTAGATTTAAAAAAAAATTCGAGACAGAGATATATTTCAGGGAATTACAAGGTTTCCCTTGAAGAAATTTTTTTTAAAAATCTACTTTTCTTAAGAAAAACAAACAAACAAAAACCCAAGTTCTTTCACTTCTCCACACTCCTTCATAGAAGGAGTTCTAACAGTAGAGGGCCTCCTAGAGATTCACCACATGTGGCAGTTAAACAGATTGCCAACTTGGTTGCGGTAGGAGCTGCTGGGAATTAGTAAAGCACACTTCTGGGGGTATCTGGGTGGGTCATGGAGCCATGACCTTATGTATTATGTCTGGTCTCTAACCCTTTCCTCTCTGACACTCTTCTCCTGCTGTGCTTCCTGGTCTCCTTGATATTCCTTAATTTGGATGCTGCTGACTGTGGACTGAAATTACGAGCCAAATAAACTTCTCCTCCTTTAAGGTGCATTGTCAGGTGTGTGTCCCAGCAATGGGAAGCTGCATGATGCATCATCGTTACTGTTCTGTTCCTTGAGTCATGGGTGTTGGCACCTGTAACCCATACAATGACTTTACTTATGATGTTGGACAAGAAAGGTGTTATCTTCCTCTTGTTTTATCTGAAAGCAGATGCATTCTATTAAAATATTATGAGAATAGCCAATATAATTCAAGATTATACTATTTGTCCTATATTTGAAGCAACTAAGACAGCCTAACTGGACACTCATCCATTCATGTATTCATTTAACCACTAAATATAACTTAAAAGAGAATTTAAGTATTAAAATCGGACATTGTTGAAATCTATTTTAAATTCTATAAAGCCCAAGCTTTTCTCTAGAGATCCTTTTGAGAGAGAGAGAAAGACAGACATCACAATTGAATGAAAGATGCAGTTCAAAATATAATAGGCAGCTCCCCAAATGAACTTATCTTAGTACAGAGGGAGAACGAGGGCTGGAAACACTCCACAGGCCGCGTCTATGTTCCGTGCTATAAGGGCTCTGGCGGGGCTTCCACAGCTGAGTATCAGACCATACGCAGACCTAGAACTTGCTATAGAAACTTGTAGAATCTCTTCTTTAATCTTTCCAGCCAGACCTACAATGGTTCTTAAGCCCTGAGCTTGGCACTGACAATTTCTTCTCCTTCCAAATGACCCCTTCCCATTGCTCAGCCGGAGGTCCGAGAGCTCATCATTCATGGGTGCACGGCTGAGGCAGAGTGAACACAATTCTGCATTGTTTTAATCCTGCGTCCTATACTGGGGAGCCAGCTGCAAGGAAATTCAGAGTAATATGCCTTCCTTCCTTATTTTCTTTCTTCAGGGGACAGGTTGTAGTAATCCCAAACTGTGGTAGAATCTGCATAAGACTTCCCACCTTTACCAATTTTTTAAACCTGTTACACCACTGACTAAGTGAAAACAACACAATCTGATGCTATGTTACCCAAAAGCCCATCTTTACCATTGTTAAGTGTACCGTTCGGTGGTATTTAGTATATTCACACTGTTGAGCAACCACCCCCACTATCTATTTCCATAACTCTTTTCATCTTATAAGCCTTAACTTCTAGATCCATTAATGCCCACTGTTCTTTTCTTCTATCATTCAGATATTATTGGAAATATTTTACCAGGTGAAACTAGGCCTGACGTGCGGTGGAACAGGGTTTGGGAGGGATGGGAAGGTTCTTCTGGTGGCTGGACGATGGTCTTTGTCCATCTCATAGACAGACAGCACCCAGCACAGGGGCAAGGCTAAAACACCCCTGGGGGCAAAGGTGCAGGAAACTCCAAAGGAGAACACAGCGGACCTATGTGGAGGGAAGAGCTGACCTGAATTTTGCTAAATGAGGGCTACGGTTTGTTTTATTCTTTTACATCTTTGCTAGAAGTCACACAGGGACATGACAAGCTGGTTGTGAACAGCTGCTTCATGCAGCCAGCCTTCTGAGGTGGGAAACAGGGGCGCCCCTACTGCTACCATTAGTGTTGGGTAACAGCATATTCAGGGTGGTGGATCTGGAGGGAAAGCAGTGGGTCAGGGGTAGGAGAGCCACCTTTCCACCTGGCCCTGAGCAAGCGGGCTGTCTCCCTCTGCCTTACTGTGTCACGGATGGGGGAACTTGAGGCTGGGGGTTTAGCTCAGTGGTCCTGGTACATGCCTCCAAAGCACAAAGTTCTGAGTTCAGTCCCCAGTACCAAAAACCAGATGGGGAGCCCAGTACACATCCCCAGCTGGTGAAATGCATGGCCCTCTGTAATGACATCCATGCCGCTTGACACGTCTTATTTCTTTTGAAAGAAACGGCCTTGTGCAAAGACGGATATTCTCTGCATAGTCCTTCTCTGTAGTAGTATCACGTTCGACAGCCGCGTCCCTGAACAAGGGAGCAGTTGCTTTGTGAATGCGGGGTGTGAGCTCAGCTGCCATCCAGTGCCCTGCGCGGGGCTGCCGCTGCTTTAGTAGTTTTCAGGTGCCGGCTCAGAAGCTAGCGGCCAGGGAAGAGAGGGGCAGGCCTGAGGGGCACCGGCCGCTCCCAGCTCCCAGTCCTGCCCCGCCATCTGTGCATCAAAGAAGCCTCTTGGCGAAAAGTAAACTGTTTGTCCCCATCCTGCTAAACCTTCAAAAGACAGGAAACCAGCTACTCGGTCAGGTCTTGCAGAAGAGTTCAACCCCCGCATCTGTGGTTTCCAAAGAAGATCTTCTGCTCTCAGGGAGGTTCTGCAGTGTTCCATGGATGTCAAATCGGTACGAGCCCCGTGTATGTGCTGCACGTCAGCCGCGGCTGGGGACGGCACGCCCCGGGGTGCATGGAGAGAGGACATGAGCTCTGTGCCCAGAATCCCACGATTCAAGGCAAAACCAAATGCCGCTGTGGACATGGAAACAAGGTCTAGAAAGAACGGGTGGGCTTGTTTCCAGGGTTGGAAAGGAGGAAAGGGTGTCCGAGACGCTGCAGGTGTTTGCCAGGCAGCACTGAGAAGAGTCTTCACCATGCCATCCTTTGCTCAGCCTCCTCCCTGACCCGCGGGTCTCTTTCTCATCCAGACTTCTGCTTGTGTCTCCCTCGCCTCACTACTCACGCCCTCTCTCCGGCCCACGGGACACCTCCACTGGGCGTCGGATCGTCTTCAGTGGCGGCATTTGTATAAAAGAGGGAGTACCTGAACACGGACAGGCTGAAGATCTGAAATGAATTTCCCTACGTAACCCAGACTCTGGCAGGCCACTCTTTGTCACTGAGTATGGCCCCAACTAGTGGCACCTGTTAGAAATTCAGGCTCCTGCCAACTCTGCCTTGCCCAGCCTTTTGAACAAGCCTTTCCATTTCAGCAAGGGACTAATGCTTCGGTGGTTCCTGATCACATTCAAGTTTCCAAAGCACCCACTAAAGGAGACTGCGACTTTTCTTAGATAACGCTTTCCCCGGGGCCATCTTCTGACCCTTGCCTAGTGTGTCCAAATCCATGTGACTGCTCCGTTCTCCCGCTGCACCCCGAAGGCTGCTCACTCCCTAACACGCACACAAGTCTCATGGAATGGCAATTAACAGATGTAGAGGTGAAGGGCTGCAGTTCCGGTCCAAACCAGTTCTGGCAAAGGGACGGTCCTGAAGCCTGATGGCCCCAGACACAGGAAGAAGCTCCTTTGCAGAAGGAATTTAGATTTGAAATTTCTGAGGCAGAGCTTCGGAGGAAGCCCTCGCTCCGTCCCTAGGAAGAGATCAGCTTCTAGGGGAGGACACTTTGTAGGGATGTCCCTGTCTCCGCCTCTGGAGGCTCTCTGGGGCTCTTAGGACAGCAGTTCCTCCTGCTCTCCAGGACTGTCCTGTCACCTCCAGTCCATGATCGTCAGCTCTGACAGAACCAGAGAGAAAGAACATCACGCTCCTGCTCTTCCAAGGCCCTGACAGCTGGACATGTGCACACATTCGTCACTAGTGGCAGAAGCACCTCCGACCCCTCCCATCCAGGCAGCCCCTTCTACTTCCCAGTGGCCTCCCAGAGTTCCCTGCAGCGTCAGCGTGACCTGTCTGAGGAGGGGACTGTCTTCTGAGGGCTCTTCCTGGCTATTGCACTGACCAGTCCTCTCCAGGCGGGGGTGTGTTTTGAATTCATCTCTCATACTTCAGTGTGTCTTCAGAAAGCCTGGGGTCTGCTGTTAAAAGCCTCGGGGGGCTTTTTAATTCTGCCATCTTTGGGTGGGGACAATGGCTCCGACCAGACTGAGTGGCAAGAACTTAGATTTAATTACATCTACTTTCTAAAATTTCTCAGGCTCAGTTCTGTTCTCTGGTCCCGAAGAACAAACCCACATGACCTTCCATATACTGGAACCAGGAATCCCATCTTCCCTAATCTTTCTTATTCCACAAGCATCACAATTCTTTTGATAGTTCTTGAGTGGCCTGAGTCGTGTTTCCCTCTCATCGGATTGGCTGTCTTCAGGAGAGGTTTCCGTTGTGCTGACAAAGGTTCCCAGTGGGCGGCACTAAGCCTCAGACTGAGTGTCTTGGGTTGGAGCAGGGCTCCAACAATTCAGAGACCTTACGGTCTTATTTAGTACGACGTATGGTACAAAACTGAACACAGAACTGACTTTTGTCCCTGTCTTTGAATGTGCCCTTCTTGGCACAACGTTGAGAAAGTAGATGATAAACCAATTCGTCCCCTACCATAACAGCACTGCCCTTTGAAGGCACTGTGACAAGCCCGGCTAGGGAGGCAGTGTCTTCCTGTAAAGGGCAATTCCCAGGTGGCATGGCAGGCTGACAGGACGTGCAGGGACAAGGGGCTTGCTCGGTCCCTGCCTTGTCCCTACTGCTTCAGTCACCCTTTCGTGCTCCCTGAAAAGGGAAGCTCTAGGTCTGCCATCCGGAGTGTGAGGAGCCACTGCCACCACGTCATTGGCCGGGAGCAATTTGTTTTTGCAAAGTAGTCATGGGCTGCGGAAGGTTCTGACCTCCCGCCTCCTGCGCTGACTGGGAAGGAGACCCGCTCTCGGCTCAGCACACAAGCTTTGAGGAAGGCTGCCATCCTCTGGGGTACAATGTTCAAATGAACCTGTCTTGCCCTTGAGTTTGGTTGAGGCTGTAAGACGATAGACACCACTTACCGGAGTGAACTGTGAGACCAGCAGGCAAGCCTTGTGAAAAGAGAAAGTGGAAAGCAGTTTTGATACTGTCCACGGGTAGCCTGCAGACAAGAGTGTAATAACTAGCCAGGGATTTAGCTCAAGTGGTACTGCACCTACCTGGGAAACACAAAGACCCAAATTCAAATCCTGTTACAGCCAAGGAAAAAAAAAAAAAAAGAATGTAGAGGCTGAAGAACCGGTTAATCAAGACCAATTGTTCACAGTGGCTCTATGAGTCCTCTGGAGCTTGGGAGAGACAATGAATTATTGTTTGAATTTCACAGGAAACCTAAAGAGTACAGTTGGCTAGAAGATCAAAGGAGAGAGCCTGTTGGGCTCGGAGCTGTGGGGCGGAGGGTGTACACGTTTCTCAAGGGCCAACTGTGGGCCATCAGAGGGGAGCCCTGCAGTGGGGCTGGCGTAGGTCATTTCCACAGGACAGTCTGGAGCTTCTGCAGAGAGAAGCTAGAGCTGATCCCCAGAGCCTCTGGACCAAGGCAGGACCCGTAAGTGAGTGTCTGGAGGAGGGCTGCTTAGCCATGTCAGGGGAAGTGCCAGCGAGAGGTGGTCAGGTCACCAAAGAACTCACAGAAAAGGCAGCACAATGAGGAATCTGCTTCAAAGCACTTGCAGGAACCAGGTAACAAGTCACAACAGGAATCTATGGAGTGAAAACTCTCCTGTCTCTTGCCTCCCCTTCTTGCCCCTTGAGGAAGTGGGTAGCGGAGGGGCCAGAGACACAGGTCTGACTGGAGTGCCAACTAGGGGCCTGAAGCCAGCCTGAGTGGAGAGAGAGGGTGTGGTAGTTGTATCTTGGAGTGGAATTAAAAGTTCAAATATCGGGGCCAAAGGGTTAGCTCAGTGGTTCCGGCACCTGCCTCGCAAGCGCAAGGCCCTGAGTCCAATCCCGGTAACCACATACAATGCTGGGCATGGTGACTCACGCCCACCAGCCATCAATACCACATACTACAGTGGCGGGTGTAATCCCAACACTCGGGAGGCAGAGACAGGAGGATCGCTGAGTTGGAGGCTTGCCTGGGCTCCATAGTGAACTCAGGGCCAGCCTGAACTACAAAGCGAGACCCTGTCTCAAAAAAAAAAAAAAAAGTTCAAATATCAGGCCAAGGATGTAGCTCAGTGGTTCTACTGTCTGCCTTGCAAGTGCAAGGTCCCGAGTTCAATCCCCAATACCACATATCACCGCGCTGGGGATGGAGGCTCATGCCCATAATCTCAGCACTTAGGAGGCAGAGGCAGGAGGATTTCCATGAGTTCGAGACTAGCCTGGGCTACATAGTAAGTTTTGGGGTCCCCTGAACTACAAAATGAGACCCTGTCTCAAAAAAAAAAAAAGTTTCAATATCACCCTGACCTCTTGATTAGACAACATTTTGTAATAGGAAAAGAACCAGAAAAGATTTACCCTTAATTTTATTCACTATCAGGAAAGAACTAGTTCTACTGGGTTCCATTTATAGGACAATGGAAAGCATCAGTGCTGTGGGTTTATGGTCACTTTCATGGGTCACTGATCCCTGTAACAGTGAGGCAAAGGTTTGAGAAGTGAAATCACATCGTTCTGCTGCTCTCACTGCAAGATTCAGCAGAACATAAATCTGTTTAAAAATGTGTTTCCGAATTAGCTATGGTTTAAAGGAGAGACAAGATTCATAAACCACCAGAACCAGAAGAAGTATATCAGCACCTCCAACTTCTTGTTGAGCATAGGAAACGTAGGCTCAGAGACATAAGAAGACTTTTCCAACTCACACAGAGAAATGAAGGAAAATAGCCACATTTATGGCAACTGCTCATACCCCCCATGTTCAGTTAGGTACTTTTCTTTGTAAGGCCAGATTTCTTCCTGTCCCGGGTCCCAGAGAGATGAAAGCAACATCATAGGTAAGTTCTTGATAGTATCTGAGAAAATCTATACTAGCAATCTAAATTTAGATCCCAGCCTGCTGTCTTTCTGGGCCTGAGATACAGTCACTCTTATAACTGTCTTTTTGTCGAATGTTCTAGACCTATCTCTGAACAAGATCTGCAGATTTTCTCACTATCTCTCCAGTCATCTATTCCTCAGACACTCTCCTAAGCTCAGGCATCTGTCTTATGCAAGACAGAGTCTCCACCCAGTGCCCGGAACACAAGAAGTATTCACAAATGTTTCCAGGGTAACATGATGGCTTGGTTCTGGTTTGGCTGCCTCTTGGTTTCCACAGATCAACAACACTGCGTTCGGAGGAAAACAGAAGGCAAGCGTGTCTGTTCTTCCTTGAGATTCACATTCAGCTCTTTGCAAATCTGCAGCCCAGGGCTGCTCAGTGAGGAAGGAGTGCCTCCTGTGGCCAGGGGCCCCTGCTGCAGACAACATGGTGGAAAGTTTGCCCGGCCCTGACTACCTTTCCATCCTAAAGTATTCTGTGGCTGGCGGAACAAGGGGGATTCGATCCTTGGGCCACTTTCCATCCTGGGATGAGAGAAATCAGCTCTTGTCATGTATTTCATACATGGCGCGAATTCCTACAACGATAGACACTTTGTCCCACCATTTCTTCACACTCCCAGGCAGGACAAACTTTATTTATTCTGTAGCCCTAGATTCTTTGGATTTCCTAGTTTCTTGGTTTCCTAGTCCTTCAGCTATTCAGGATCTACTGAGAATTTCAATGACAGTAGAGTTAAGAAAAATCAAGTGTGATGTGAGCTTGTTGTCTGAACGCTGACCAGAGAGGACTCAAAGAGGGTCAGCTCTTGATAGCTGGAGAGACTACTTCCCACTGCCACCTGGGCTGGGGACAATCTAGGCCAGTTCTGGGTGTCACTGGGGACATGCAGAGGCAGTCACCAGCCTTTGGAGGCTCCTCAGCAGCTGCTGCACTTAGCATCCCAGTCTGAGGTAAGGGCCAGTGGGCAAAGGAGACGGGACGTGGCCTACCTGACTCCATCCTTCCTTCCCCTCTCACCAGGGCCTTCGCGGAGGCACTGGGGACCCCATGGAAGGGCCGGTGGCTGAAGAGGTCCTCACACAGGAGGCTGCGGCACAGCTTGGCCAGGAAGCGGAGGACGTAGCCAGCACTGTTCACCACGGACAGGCTCCTCGTGTGCTGTTTTCCATCAAAGGACGCAGACACTGGAGAGCCAGAGACAGTGGTCCTGCTGGTCAGTCCGCCCCTGCGAGGGCGTTTCAGCAGTCAAGTAAGCCAGGTTTGGATTTCACCTGTTACCTGCTGAGCCATCTGCATTATGGGGTCCCGTCCAGGATGCCTTATTGTATTTAGGTGTCATGTTTCCTTATCTCTTTCATCTCTGACAGTTTCTCAGCCTTTTCCAATCTTTCGTCAGCTTGACAGCTTTGAAGGATCCTGCTCAGGGATTGTGTAATACGCCCTGCAGTTGGGTTTGTCTGATGTTTTTCCTCATGATTAGACAGGGTTATGGGGTTTCGCGACAACGTCAGAGGTGAAGTACCCTTTGCACCAATCAGATCAGGGATCTGATAGTCACATGATATTCACGTGACATGATGGGGGTGCTCACTTCTGTCACCTGGCCCAGGCCACCTTAGTCTGCTGGATTCCCTTATTTCGGGAGAGGTGAACCTGTGGCACGCGTGCCGCAGTGGGCTGCTTTGTTTGTATCCCTGAAAGCTCTAAAAGGTTTGCCATCACTGCTCTGTTCTATTGGGAACAATTCAGAAGTGTAGCCAGGCGTGATACCGCACGCCTACAATCCTAGCACTTGGGAGGCTGAGGATGGAGGATTAGCAAGAGTTTAAAGCCAGCCCGGACTTACTATGTAATAAGTTCAAGGCCAATCTGACCTACATAGCAAGACCCTATCTAAAAAAAAAAAATCTGCCTACACTCAAGAGGGAAATTTCCACACATCACCAGACATCCTTCTGTAGGGAAAAGTCCCAGGACTTCTCTCCCATTTATTTATTCATTCACTCATTTGTTACTTTCAAGACAGTCTCGATATATTTATGTTGTGCTACGGGTTATACTTCCATGTCTGTGCCGTGGGCTCTGCCTTGGGCGCTCCCAGGATGGCTCCTGTGCCCTATGACATGTCCCCCCTTCTGTCTAGCATGTCTTTGGTTTAGGACCTCAGTATACCCCAGGTTAGTCCTGCACTTTCCTGGTTCTGGCTCTAGAAGCAGCCATTTCTGCAATGGCCTCACTAGGCCTTCATCTCTGTGAAAAGCCAGCTCTCATTTGGGAGTGGACCTCAGGGTGGCAGCACAAAGACTCAGATCTGTGCCAAAAAAGCGCGCCACCCTGGCCTTCCAGGGAATTCCCTCCACCCAGAGAAGCTTAACCTCCAGCGCTGAGGCCTTTCTTCCTGCTCCCTCGGCCCAGGGTATCTACCTCCTGCTTCCACTCGTGTCTGCTGAAGTCTCTTAAAAATCACACGGGTCAGAGACACAGCTCAGCCCCGCCAAGGTCTCTTCTAATCAGCCACCAGCAAGTCAGACCTGCTCCTGCAGGGCCAGCTCCACAGGTGAGCTAGCTCCATCGGAACTGGGAGGCCGCAAGCAATGTCCCCCAGACCCAGCCTAGGCGGTGGGTTAAATAAAGAGCCCCTGCTCAGGATATGCAGGATGCTGCACCTCAGGCCTGCTCCCCTGACCTTAGCGGGCCAGCAGGGTCACCTCTACTGCCTCACTGTCAGAATCTTCTGTCCATGGCACTGGGCCAGAGGAGCCATCAGGATACCCCTGGGGCTGGTGCTCTGGGTTTAAAGACAGGTAATGATGGCCCTTGTGTGCGGCCTGGGGTAAGACTGGCGACTCATTTCAAGGGGATGGAGAAAGCTATTCTGTGCCTCACAGGGTGGGGGCAACATGGCCCATCTGGCAGCTGCCAAGTTTGGACAGAAATGAAGAAGGCTGGGCAAGGAAAGAAGGGATTTCTTGGATCTGGAGGAATTTTTGAGTCCTCTCTGAGATGGGGTTGAAATCATGAGCTTCCTCTGCTGTCCTTCTGAATGGTAAGTGCTGTGGAGCACAGATGAAATAAAGCAGACTGGAGACTGACAAAAGCTGATAAATTAGACAAGGGGTCAGAAAAGGATCCTGCGATAAGGCAGCATTGGCGTAGAAACTTAAAGGATGTCCATCAACAAGTCACAGGAGAGAGCGGGGGAAGAGCATTCCATAAAAAGGGCGTGGCAAGTGCAAAGGCCCTGAGGCAGGAATGATTGAGGAAGAATGTGGAAGACTGGGGAAGAAGTAGAGGAAGAATGTGGAAGCCACCCTGGCTGGACCAGGGTAGTGGATGAGAAAGAAATGACCAGGGAATGAAGAGGCAACGGGGGCCAGCTCACAGCGGACTGTGGGCCCCTGTAGGATTAGGGCCTGCACTTGGAGTGAGCATAGGAGTCTTTGAGTGGTCCAGGGTAGAGGAGGGGCGTGAGCTAATAGATTCTTTAAAAGAATCATAGTGGTTATTGGGGGAGAAGATGGTTGGATTCTGGTTGGATTTTGAAGTACAGCAGTGAGATTTAGGGAGGGACTGACCGAGGAGGAGGGAGATAGAGAAGGGTCAGTGGCAAGGACTTGGGCGTCTACTCTTGTCCAATCCAGAAGCAACTTCTGCAGGACCCTGGAGCCCAGTGGAAGGAGCGCTGGCCGTACACTGTCCACGGGTCTGCGGCCCCGTTTGCGGGTCCCCCACAGCCCGCCTGGTGGCCCTGCCTGGGCCTTACCTGACACCAACTCGCCGCTGTGGCCCCGCTTGACCAGGGAGAAGACGCGCTTCTGCTGGCGGGCGCAGTCGATGCAGGCTTGCACCGTCTGCTGCAGGACCGCGGCAGGCCGCTCGGGCCCCAGGCGCTCCGGGAGCTGCTGCACCTTCCGCCGCTCCAGGTAGGGCCCCGCGTCGGCGAGCTTGTTGACGTACAGGCAGACTGTGGGGACAGAGCATGCCCGGCCGCTGAGCCAGCGTCGGGCCCGCTGGCCATTCCGGGGCTCCAGGGCTCCCTCGGTTGTGGCCCCTTGGCCTGGGACTTGGGAGCACCGGAAAGGGGAGACTCTTCCTAACCTGCCAGGCAAAAGAGCCGAACACCCACCTTCCAGGGCTCGCTCTCCGGGGCCCCGACCGGCTGGTGCAGACTGGCCGGCGTGTGTCTTCATGCTGGGCTAAACGTAGGGCGGTCATTTCTTTCATATGTTTCTTTTTTTCTTGCTCTTAGATATAATTAAAATGATCTCTTTTGTAAGCTTCTCTTGTTCACTAACATTATTTTGTTGGTAAGATCTCTTTCTTACTTTTTTTTTTCCTTTTTGAGACAGGGTCTCACTTTGTAGTTCAGGCTGGCTCTGAGCTCACTATGTAGTCCAGGCAAGCCTTGAACTCAGCAATCCTCCTGCCTCTGCCTCCCGAGTGCTGGGATTACAGGTGTGAGCCACCACGCCCGGCACTGATCTTTCTTACTATTTTTTAAAACATTTTATTGGTACACTTTTGATATACATAGTGGTCACATTTCATCACAGGGAATTTGTACCAGTGTATGACATAGCTCGATTCTTCTTTTTCTCCCATTTTCTTTCTCCCTTATTTACAAAAGCGTTGTTTCCATTTTTTCCTTCCGTTCTTTTTCCTTTTCCTTCTTTTCCCTCCCCTGTCTCCCCCTCCACTCCTTTTTTCCCCTTCCCATTTGAACATTTTTTTTTTCCTATTTGCCAATATCTGTCATTCATTGTGGTCCTTTTTTATGCTATAGATAAAGACTGACATGATGCAGACCACTCCAGAGACCACACATTTACCAAAGTTCCAAAGAGGGTGCTATTTATAGTCTCAGAGAAAAGAAATAAATACTCAACCCATCTAGATGAGCTTGAACTATGGTCTCCATACTTTCAAAGTTTTATATCCAGCAGGAAAAAAATTGAATGCACACTTCACATACCTATAGACTATTTATATTCTTAGTTATATTACCACACTGTGTAATTTGCAGGGAATTATTGTTTTAGTAATATGAATCCACAAAAAATGTTACAATGCCCACAAAAACCAGTTTTCTACATACAATAAATTTAAGTAAGTTGCAGGGTAATCTTTATGGATTTTGCAATTTAAAAGAAAAAGAAATATTTCACACATTCCTTTCGAGGTGACAACTTCCCCACAAAGAAAACTGCCCACTGAATTGGCTATTGTCAGTATAACTGGTTTGGTCATTTGGGTTAAGTTGAATTTAATTCTATTCTATGGCGATGAAACACTCCCACCACCCCCCTCCCTGCGCCCCTGTAGTTTAACAATAGTTTCCTAACTGCCCAGCCTCGCTGCAGACTGACTTGACATAATTCATCCCACCCCCTACTACCAGCTCAGTTGTTTTACACTTTAGAAATAGAAGTCATGTTATTACCACCTTGCTTTAAAAAACCCCAAAGATTCTTTGCCTTCCATGACATCTGTAAGTGCAGTGCTCTCTAGTGTTCTGTCTCTCAACAAAAACTGCTCCAAATAAGGTAGAAAACTTACTTTTCTCCTTTGCAGTAACGTAGAGAACACTGTCTCGTATCCAACAAACAGAAATTTTACAAAGATGAGCTACAAATGAATTTTAAGAAGAGGCATCATATCTCCTTCCACATGTCAGTGACCCTTCCTCATAAGTGCTGCCTTCCCGGCTACGATCCCAGAGATAAGGAAAGTCTAATTATTAGGGGCTTCTCTGAGGCGCTGTGCATGAAGGAAAACTGTGACATAGGGACACAGTGACTAGCCTTACAGCGCTTATGGACCAGTGTGGGAGGCAGTTTCCTAACTGCCCAGCCTAGCTGCTATTCAGACTCTCACAGAGCCACAGTAAGACCGTGGGAGTCTGCGACTGGGAGACAGCAGGGCGGAGCCAGGAGACCCCATACTGGGACCCATGGTAGAACAGGACACTAAGGCTTTCTGGAGTGTAGAATGCCCAAGAGACCGAAGCGAGGCTGAATCTAGACGGAGGAGGGGAATATGCTAAGACCCTTTAGCCAGCCTGGGGACTTAGAGGTGAGTGGTGGACAGGATCTTAGGGGTGTACAGGATCTCAGGGGCCCTGAAAGCACGTTAACAGGTTTGTCCCCACCCAAGAGCAATGGGAGGATCTAAAACATTCCCCCAAAGTCTTGAGCTCAGAAGTGGGATTTATGGGGTCACTGGATCATGGGGCCTCTGTACTCATCAGTGGTTTAGTCCATTGATGAATTCACAACTGACTGTGCTATTTAGAAGTGGGGCCTGGACGGGGATGGGTCATTGGAGGTGTGAACCGGGTTGTGTCTTTGTCCCTGGCTCCTCCTTTCTCTTTCTGCTTCCTGGCTTCCATGGACATGATCAGCTTCCTTTCAGTCCATCCATCAGTCACATTCTGCCTTGGAGCCGGTCGACTATGTACTGAACCCACTGGAATTGTGAGCCAGAATGAACTTCTCCTCTCAGTTTCTGGTGTTGGTTATTTTTTCTTATCAATGAAAAAAGGTCACTAATAAAAGGAAGGGACTTAAGTGACATAAGTGAGGTAGGAAGTGGAGTTGTGATGAGGGGCACTCGTGGTGGAGGAGGAAACTGTTGACTGGTTGACTATTAGAGAAAGAGATGGGGACACTCACTGTACCGACTGGACTAGAGGCTACTGGGTGGGACTCAGTGATTAGCATCCTTTGGAGATCTGAAAGTGCAAAGATAGGAATGGAAACACTCCCAAGGTGAGCCGTTCATATTGGTGCAATAGAACCTCGGCTCTGCAAAAGAACATCTGACTGTTCTTTCTTGTCTAACTCCAAATCAGCCAGCTGAATCCAAAGTGCACTGAAAACTGAGTTTCAGATACTCCAACTGCAAGACAAGGAAACTGGTTTTCTGAGCTTGAAGGATCCTATCCACTGTCTAGCGACCACACTAGACCCTTCCCTTAGCTCTTCCGGTGGGAACTGTTGGGCTCACAAAGTAACTGCGAAGGCCAGGTCACCTCACTGCCCCTGACATTGCAGCCTTGGGACTTATTCTACTGACCTACCTGTGAGCGCCTGGGGAGCCCCCAACCTGGGTACAGTGGCTACATCCTGAGGGGTAGAGCTGAGGTCAAGCTCTGGGGTGCTTCGCAGGGGTGAGAGGGCTAAAGGAGTCATGAGAACCCGAGACTTGAGCTGCAAGAAAGAGTCCATTTGGTCAGTGAAAACTAGGAGTGCTCGCTACGGCATCCCAGAGTCTTTTCAGACATCAGTTGACTATTGCTACTCTACCATGCTGTCACAGCTTTGGAAGACGAGTTTCTGATTCAAGCTCATGGTCAAGGTTTATGTTAGGGTTACACTCAGAGGTCACATCCAGAAATGACTGTGCCAGGCCCTGGGTGTAGGAACACGCAGAATGTCTAGGTGAAACCCATGAGCCCTTTAGGTTCAAGCTACAGGATGAGCAGGAGGGTCAGTGCCCTGTCTGTGCCGTGTGCTGCCTAGAGTCCCATGGACAAGCTTTTCCCTAGGACCACCCGGTGACTGAAGGTCTCCTCATTATGCTACACTCTCTGCTCAGTGAGATCCCTGGGTCCTGCCGGAAAAAAGAGCCATTGCTCTAGGCTCTGGCATCCTGCTCAGTGTTGATGTCCTGCAGCACACTGTCAAAATGAGCCTATGTGTGGACACTGGTGCCTTTCTGGTAGTGAGCGGGGGCCTCCTAACAATCTCAGAGACCCCAAATGAGGTCCTGACATTTGCTTTTCTGGAAATGGGTAGAGATGGTACGTTGATGGTATCAATATCCACATCAAGAAGTCACCCTCTGTATCAACCTTTGCATGGAGGCCAGGTAATAATCTTAGCTCTCTACCCCAAATAATGAATAAATCAGGCACACTTTGGGATCCCGTTTCAGACAAGCTCAGCCAGTCTCTGGGAATGGGACTCAAGAATCAGAAATTTTGGGCTGGAGGGTTAGCTCAGTGGTTCTGGTGCCTGCCTCGCAAGTGCAAGGTCCAGAGTTCGATCCCCGGTAACCACATATAATGCTATCTCCACGCCCACCAACAATCAACAC
>PVIC010029944.1:0-22209 GCA_004025085.1 Thryonomys swinderianus
GTGCCAAACCAATCAGTGGACGGATTTAGCAATCACTTACCCCTAATGCCAACAGCATAAACTCTAGATTTAGCCAACTTTGAAAAAGCCCCCACTTATGAAAGCATGAGGCTTTGACACAAGCCATAATAAGCCATTTAGACACAAGCCATAACATCTAGTCAGGATCTGTTGTGCTCTCTGTGAGCACTTAGCTCTTACCAGTTCTGAAATATTGCCTAGTATAGTCTCTAAACATTGACTCTATCCTTTAGTCAGGCTTCTATTAGCTCTCTGCAAGGTTTTATGTCTCTTTTATATTCCTTATGCTTTTTGAGTGTGCGTGTGTGGGTGCATGTGTGTGTGCATGTGTATTATCTGCCTCTGTCTCTGTGTATGATGCAGTGGTGGTGGGGATCATACTCAGGGGCTTGAACATGCTAGGCAAATACCCTACCAATGGGCTACCCTTTTAAAACCCGTGCTAACTCAGTAATGTTTTTAGATTTATCTTCCAGTTGACCAAATCCCTCTTTAGGCAGGGGATTTAGCTCAGTGGTGCTGTGCTGCCTCAAAGTACAAGGTCCCAAGTTCGATCCCTGGTGCTGCTCAAACCCCCATCTTTAGTTTGTGTAATTTGGTGCCTACACATATTTGCTGAAGGATTTTTGTTTTTGGGTCTTTTCTTTCCTATACCAGGGGATGGAATTTACAACCTGAGGTTATAAGGCATGACAGCACCACAGAGCTTAATCCCTGGCCTTGAAGTATTTTCTTGTTAAACAACAGCTTCATTGAGTTAAAATTAACAACTATAATTCATATAATTCACATAAATTTCATTCCAGGGATGTAATTCAGTAGGTTTTATTATATTTACAAAGTTGTGGAACCATCACACCCATGCTTTTTTTTTTTGAGATGGTGTCTCACACTATGTAGTTCAGGCTGACCTGGAACGCAAGAGTGATCCTTCCACCTCAGCCCTCCTAGTACTGGGATTACAGGTGTGTGCCACCACATCTGGCAGCCACCATCCATTTTCATAACTTTCTTGTTGGTGGCCCTGGAATTGCACTTTGCTCATGTTAAGGAAGTATTCTATCAGCTCCTTTTGTTTATTTTGTGATGGGGTCTTGCCATGTTGCCCGATATGGCCTTGAACTTCCAGTTCTCCTGCCTTAACTTCCCAAATGGCTACGATTAGAGGCCTGTGCCATGACACCCTGCTTAGAGCACTTTCATCACTTCTAAGGTGTGCAGGTGTTTTTTTTTTTTTTGAGACAGGGTCTTGCTTTATAGTTCAGGCTGGCTCTGAGCTCACTATGTAGCCCAGACAAGCCTCGAACTCAGCAATCCTCCTGTCTCTGCCTCCTGAATGCTGGGATTACAGGCGTGAGCCACCATGCCTGGCTGGTGTGCAGGTTTTTAACCACTTCATTTATTAGCAGTGTCCACTAGAAGTCATGCACTAGTTCTCCCTCCACACACACCAGGTCTCACCATCTGTTTCTGCTGGATTTTCCAATTCTGGAGATTTCATAATAACAAAAAGATATATGATTTTCTTAGTTGACTGGTTTCTTTCATTTAACACAATTCTTTTGAGGTTTCTACTGTTGTTTTCAGTTCAATGGAAAGTTTCTTATTTCTAAAAGTTTTCCTTTTTTGAGATATAGGAAATCAGCTTGACAGTGTCTTATTCCTTTAATATATCTTAAACATATTAAACAGATTTATTTTGTATTCTGTGTTTTTCCCCTTTATTGAGTTAATTGGTACAATTTAGGTATCCATTATGATCACATTCAATATTGAGAATTTGTACTGATATGTATCTTTTTTTTTTTTTTTTGAGACAGGGTCTCGCTTTGTAGTTCAGGCTGGCCCTGAGCTCACTCTGGAGCCCAGACAAGTCTTGAACTCAGCAATCCTCCTGCCTCTGCCTCCTGAGTGCTGGGATGACAGGCCTGAGCCACCACGCCCGGCACTGTGGTATGTAGTATTGATTGCTGATGGGCGTGAGTCACCATACCCAGCATTGTATGTGGTTACCGGGGATCGAACTCAGGACCTTGTGCTTGGGAGGCAGGTGCCGGAACCA
The DNA here is from genome assembly GCA_004025085.1 of Thryonomys swinderianus. Lineage (NCBI taxonomy): Eukaryota > Metazoa > Chordata > Mammalia > Rodentia > Thryonomyidae > Thryonomys > Thryonomys swinderianus. The sequence goes on from PVIC010029944.1 coordinate 2,084, forward strand.
CTGAGCTAAATCTCCAGCCCCTACTGATATGTATCTTGATTCTCATTTTTTCCATTTTCCCCATTCCCCTGCATATTCTGTTTTCTATATTTATTTTATATTTGACTTCTCTAACTTGGAGGGTTTATGCACATTTAAATATGTGGCTTGTCTTTCTTTCTGTTGAGTGTGACTTTGGAGGCTTTTTCCTTGGGATATTTTCTAATTTTTCATTTTGAGTTCATGTTTGATTCAGCTGAACCCAAGGGAACCCCAGTCCCTAAGCTGGGGACTGCTGACCTTGGTCCTCTCCGCGGCTCGACTTCCTGTGGGAGCTCAGGCACTGCTTGTACGCTTCCGGTGGGCGTTACAGACACACTTCCAAATTCTCAGCCACACGGCGGCTCTGCTGTAACTCTGCATGCCCGGTGTCCCATCTCTGTGTGGAGGCCGGCTACTCTGCCTGTGTGGATGTCAGATGCGGAGAGCTGGAAGACGAACCCTGGGGCCTTGACTCCCTGAAATGGTTCTAAAATACTGCAGCGCCTCATCCCTCAGCTGAGAGGGCCTCTGAGGCGAATGTTTCGTGTCACCCTTCACAATTCCTCTTGGGATGGGCCACAGTGGCCGTTTGCCCCTACCAGACCACCTGCCCTGCCCTGGACCACTTCCCTACTTGGGGCAGCTGCTCCCTGAACTTCCAAATAGGTTTGCTCTGGAATCCTTGGCTCAAGCTCTGGTTGTGCAAAAAGACACACTAAGAACTAGGACCTCTGACCCTGTGAAGGTGTTAGCTCTGCGCAGGACATCTTCAGTCTCCACATCTTCCTCCTGCTCAGCATGCAGGCTTTGGGGCTCCACTACCATATTTACCTATTTATTATGGACTCAAATTTCTCTTCCTTTCTTGGTGTTTTGAAAAGAACCGTGTCTCGGCTGTGACCTAGTTCTTGCCCTTGACACCTTCTTGACTGCAGCTGAGTTCTGAGTGGCACATCTTCAAAGTCTCCCTTAATCTCTAGTTCCCTTAATCTCTCCCTTTGCCCTCACTCCTCTGCAGTCACACAGATGAGGGTGAGGTGCACAGACAGTGGAGCCCAACGGTGTGTGTCGCCCCATCATTACACAGCCCTGAGCGGGGAGCTGAACTTCCCTATGCATGTGCTAGGACGGGAGTTATGGAAACGCCTTGTGCGGCATGCCTGTTGTGAGCCTGCACTGAGATAATACGTGTGGAATGTTTAGAACGGGTGGGACACACAGTATGTGTTCGATACGTGTCAGCTCAGCTTCTTGCAAAGAGGTGTTAAGTGAAAAGTCATTTGTCTCACGTTAGACTCAGGAGGCCAGAGGCCTCCCTGTGCTTCCTCACGCGTTCTCCAGAGCTCAGGGCGGCACCAGGCCGGCAGATGAACGAAGGCGGGCAAAGGGGGTCCGGTGGCAGCCCGGGGCTTCCCCAGTGGACTCCCCGGTGGACTCCGGGCACCGGCCCGCGGAAGGTGAAAGTGGGATGCGGAGGGCCTGGCCTCGAGCCCGGGGACCTTCAGGTTTCCTCAGGTGTGAATGTGCTGGTGACAGAAGTCCCTGGGGCTGTGACTGCTTGCAGGTGTGGTCACCGATGGAGTAGGACTGCCCGGGACAATCGGAAAGGAGGACGACGCCGGGGGGGGGGGGGGAGTCCCAAGGTCGGGAGTCCAACAGGGACAGGCTCGGAGCGCCGCACCCAGGCCCGCCCTCGCACCCTCCCCGCGACTCTGTGTGGCTCACCTCCTCCTCCCCCAATTCTTGGGGGAGTTTCCAAGGGGACCTGAGCCAGGCAGAGTAGGAAGATGGGTCCTGTCCGCCCGCTCAGGAGAAGCCCAGAGGTAGGGTGGAGGAGGGGAGCGAGGGGCCGGCGGCGGCGGCGAAGCGGGAGCGCGAAGCGGACGGGGGCGCGCAAGCGGGCGAGGGGTGTAGCGAGGCCAGGGCCAGCGACCTGCGGGGCCCCGAGCCCCCACAGCTCTCCGGCCCCGCGCTTCTCCCCGCTCAGCCCCCGCCCCGGCTCCGCCCCGCCCCTCGAGCGGGGTCCGCGTCTGCGGCTGCGTTCCCCGAAAGACGAGGCTGCGCCCGGGTTTCTGTCCGCAGGGAGACCGAAGGGCACCGCTCCCGAGCCGCGCGCAGCCCGAGCCCGGAGTGCGGACACCTTGGGAATGTGAGTGCGTCCCCTGACCTCGAGGCCTGCGCTACACGCCGCGATCCTCGGTGAGCGCCGAGACGCGCGCGGGGGACGGGGGCGGGGGGAGGAATTGGCGCGGGGTTCCCGGCCCCCCAGCCCAGGGGTGGGGTGGGGGTAGGGTGGGGTGGGTGGGATTGGAGATACGGCGCGCACCCTTCTCCCGCAGCAGGCGCAGTCTTCTCCCTCTTCGTCCTCCTGCCGTTCCTGTCTGGACTCACCTACAGCTTCCCAGGGAGGACCAGACATCCCGACCCCCCTCAGGTGCCGGGCGAGGGGGGCGGGCTGAATGCTCGCCGGAGCTGACAGCCCTCCCGAAGGCAGACCTTTCTCTCCCCTTGGGGATGCTGTGATGGTGGACGCTCCGGGGGATGGGGCAGGGTGGGGCACTGGCAGCTCCTGGCTGACCCGCCTTCCGGTCCTTCGGGGGAGGTCGTCCTGAGGCCAGAAAAGGGGAGGGCCTTTGCGCTCTGCCGAGGACTCGGTCTCCTGACCAGGACTTCTCTCCATCAGGCCCGACCCCCAGAAGATCCCCGCCCGTACAGCCCGTGCCTCCCCCAGGCTTGCTCAGAGCATGCTGCCTGCAGCCATGAGGGGTCTCAGCTTGGTGATACTCACCCTGCTGCTGTGCCCCATACCGGGTGAGTTGGGGTGCAGGGTTCCATAGAGCTCAGGATCCTCCCCGCCCCTGCGACCCTAATTCAGTCCACGGCAGCTCTCTTCTGGCCACTGGGGTCCGCCTGGGCACCTGAGGCCCTGAGCGCCCTCTCTCAGGCCCATGGTCCAGCGTTGGTGCTCCTTGTTCAGTCACTCCCAGCCCTGCTGGGCCTCCCGCTAGTCTTGGCCGGCCCTAGATGGCGCGGCTCCATGCACTCTGGGGGTGTGCTCAGCGCAGAGGGAAGTGCAGGGTCAGGCTGGCCTCTCCTCCCGTCTCCTGGGCATTTTCTGCTGGGATCCCTGCAGCAGTAGGACTGAGGGGCTGCAGGGCCGGGCCAGTCCCTCTGGTCATCCGCATCCCATACCCTGCCCAGCTCATGGCCTGTGGTGCCAGGACTGCACCTTGACCACCAACTCCAGCCACTGTACCCCGAAGCAATGCCAGCCATCAGACACTGTGTGTGCCAGCGTCCGGATCACTGACCCCAGCAGCAGTAAGTTGGAGCTTGGGTGGGGGGGCGGTGCTGAGGGTCAGACCCTGGGAGGAGGTCAGAGCTGTTCTCTGGGCCCCCAGGCCCTCCCAGGGGCATCAATCTGGGGGCAGGACACTGCGCGGCTTGCCCTTCCCTGGCTTCTGGGTGGCTTTTCTATGCAGTCCCAGCTTTGGCGGGCTGAGGCTCAGTTTTGCTGACCTCGATCTCTAGCTGACACACGGGGGCCCGGAACCTGGGAGGAAGAACAGGCCCAGGTAGAGCTTTGCTCCCCTTCTCCCCCAGGCAGGAAGGATCACTCTGTGAACAAGATGTGCGCTGCTTCCTGTGACTTCGTCAAGCGGCACTTCTTCTCAGACTATCTGATGGGCTTCATTAACTCTGGGATCCTCAAAGTGGACGTGGAGTGCTGCGAGAAGGACTTGTGTAATGGGCTGGCTGCAGGTCTGGGGCACAGTGCCTGGGCCCTGGCTGGGGGGCTCCTGCTCAGCCTGGGGTCTGCCCTGCTCTGGGCTGAGCTCTGAGTGCTGCCCTCTAGGGCTCTGAGCTTGTCCCTGAGCCCGTCCTCGCCCTTCCCTGCCTGGGTGGGTGGAGTCTTGGGCGGGGTTGCCCAGCGCTGGGGTCTGTTCTTCCCAAATGTGAGACCTCACTGCCTGTCCACCAGCACTGCATCCCAGGCACCGGACTTCTCCAAGGTGTCCAGGCAGCAGGCCCGGGGTGAGGGCAGGGGGCTGGGACCCCAGGATCCTGAGGGGAAGCAAGGCTGAGCTAGGTACAGCCTAGCAGCCTGACCCAAAAGGCATCTGCTTACCAAGAAATAAAGTCATTCCTGAGTTCTGAGGCCCTGGGTCTGAGCCTGGGTGTGGATGTGGGGTGGGGTCCCGGGGGAGTGGAGAGCTGAGAGATGCCGGAGGGGGCGTTGGAGACCACGCTGTCCAGCCTCAGTGTGCAAGGGGTGTCCGGAGGAGCATGGGTGAGAGGTGGGATGGACAGGACCACAGGCTGGGCCTGAGGGAACGGGGAAGGAGCCATGCACACATGTTAGAAGTGCACACAACTGTAACGGTGGGCACACATGCGCATGAACCCACAAACGACACACCTGTAGCTAGTCTGCCTTCATCATTATATACTAAGTCTAGGGCTATCTGCACACACAAGCACTGAGACAGTCCCATCACACCACGTGTGCTGATGTGTCTCTGTGCACTCAGTCCGGGACACTCAGCATCCTGTGTGTCTCTGGACACTCACAACTGCTAGGCCTGGTCCTCGACCTCTTGTTCCTCCCCTCACTCCTGTCCAGCCACCAGAAGCCACAGAGCTGCTTACAGCCTGGAGTGGAATCTTCATGGGCCAGACTGCCTTCGCGCACCCTGGTTGGGAGGGTCTTGGGGCCAGTCCCTGGGCAAGTACCCAGGGAGGCTGAGCCATACAGGTGGCACAGACGGGGAGGAATGGAGACTGTTCCAAGTACACTGGGCTGTCCTCTTGATTCTTCTATACAGCTATGAGCTTCTAATTCCAGCCCCAGCTCCTGCACTGATGCTGCAGGATGGCTTGTCCTGTGGCTGTGCTCACTGAGGGGGCTCAGTAGACACCCCAGGACTTCTCTAGGGTCTGGTCTTTGGCCCGTGTGTCCTCCCGTTACTTGTGCTGGCCGGACCTATGGCCACTTCTGGGTCCTGGACTCCTCAGAAAGGAAATGATCCCTGTAGAAGCTGGTGTTGGCATCGCTCCCAGAGGCCCTGCTCGTGTGATGGAGGGAAGTCAGGTCTAGGGAGCAGGGAGAGTGGGCAAAGGCCTCCAGTCCTCCCTGAAGTAGGGCTGGCACCCTGCTGTGGGTATGGCCCACCTGTCTTCTCTAGGGCCTCATCTCCTTTTCCTCTCAGACTCTGCCTCATTCCTGTGGCACAGGCCCCTCCTCTGCCTGGTGTTTCGGGAGCCTGAGGACCACAGCTGAAGTAAGAGAGAGGAGCTCAAGAATTCAGAGGGGATTTGGGAGGCTGAGGCAGGAGGATTGAAAGTTTGGACCCAGCCTGGGCACTGTGGGAGCCCCTGTGAGCCCTGGAGCTACAGGAGGAGGATGTGGCCACTGGGCCACACGCATTTTTGAAGGCCCAATCTCCTGTTTGAAAGAAGCATTTAAAAACAACAAGGGAGAAACTTCCCTTCCCTTGAGAAACTAAATGACAAGGGAGTGACAGGGGAGAAACTTCTGGGGAGGACCGTGGGCACAGAGGGCTGGACCCCATGTTTCAACTGCCTTTCAAGCCACCCACACATACTTAGGACTGTGTAAATTGGTTCTGCCTCAACAGGTGGTCATGCAAGGGTTTGCTTGGCTGGAGCCACAGTTGTAAGATGAGTGTTGTTCTCTGGGTAGGCCAGGCACAGAGTGCTGCCACATGGGCTGCTGTTCAGCACTTTTCACCAAGCAGCTCCCTGCAGCCTCCATCCAGGCTGTGTCTGGGTTGACCTTTGTTCTTTGTCTCTGGAATGAGCCATCAATAATTTTTTTTTTTAAGACAAGGTCTCGCTTTGTAGTTCAGGCTGGCCCTGAGCTCAGTATGTAGCCCAGGCAAGCCTGAAACTCACAGCAATCCTCCTGCCTCTGTCTCCTGAATGCTGGGATTACAGGCGTGAGCCACCATAATAGACATCGTGGTGTGTGGTACTGATTGCTGATGGGTGTGAGTCACACACCCAGCCTTGTGGTTTGTGGTTACCAGAGATTGAATTTGGGTCATTGCAAGTGTGAGGCAGATGCCGGAACCACTGAGCTAAATCCCTGGCCCAAGCCCTCCATAATTTATATGACCGTCCTTTACTGGTGGGCATAGTGGTTTTCAATTTTTGCCATCAGCATTTCTGAAGGACTGTACTTGTGCTCTGTTCTCTGTGGCTGAGGTGATCAGGTGAACCTAAGAGGAAATCTGTCAAGGAAGTAGATTCTCTACCAAGTCATTATACATCCCACCAATTCCTTATACCCTCTCCAGTGGGGAGTGCAGGCCAGCTTCATGAATTTGTGCCCATCTGGTGGAAGAGACCATGATTCTTCTCAAGACATTATTGGTGGGGCTGAGCATCTTCTATGCTTGAATGCCACAGTGTACTGCCTGGTCATATCCTTGCTGGTGCCCTGCCCTCCTTGGTTTTACTGTTGGGTGCGACTAGCCCTTGTGTGTTGGAGCTCTTCCTGGGGCCTGTTTGGTGATTGTTTCTTTGGTCCCTGACACTGGCTACAGTAAAGTCTTTCTAATCATTCTGAAATGGTTTGGGACTTCCTATGTTGGAAGACTCACCTCTGCCCTGTACTGACAGCCTCTGTACGTGGTCTAGCGTCTGCAGATTTGACTGCTGCATTCAGACATCAGCCCTTCTGGGGTTACTTGTGGTGTGGCTGGATAGAGGAATTTCTCCCATGTGGCCATTTGTTCTGGCACCATTTGTTAAATAACCTGTCTTCCTCATGGACTCAGTATGGCGCCTTTCTGATGGAATGCATTCCCACATATATCAGGATGCTCTTATCTGTTACTGTGAGGATTCCTTGGTCAGAGGTCACTGGTCACTGTGCTCCCACAGGCCCTGTGGGTGGCTTCACATTACTTCACAGAAGATAAAGCAGGTGCCCTTTCCAGATATCACTGCTTCTCCCTCTCATGTGGTGCACACATCCAGGTGCCCCTCTGTTGGGGTCCTCTCTCATTCCCCAGGGCTGAAGTGGGGTGTGTCCCCATTCGGACTTTGTGGGTCCCTTGGTGCAGCTGTGAGGACTCCACACGGGCTGGATATCTTTTTCATGGTATATTTATAATTGGGTAGTTTATAGTTTTTGTGGCATTGTAAATGATATTTCTCCCTTTAAATTTAACTAGCCTTTTGTTTGCTGAGGGAAGCAGATATTTTTTACCTTCATGGTGATACTCATTTCATAAGTATCCTGCCCCGTGCAAGAGATGGACAAGGGCCTCTTATTGTCTTAGGGGACCAACTGACAGGGCAGACAACTTTGGGTCTCTGGCCATTATATGTCCAAATGTCTACCCTGCTCAAGATGGAGGCAGGGAGGAGCTGAGGAGTAGTCTTTCTGCTGTTTCAAAATAAGTATGTGTGTGTGTGTGTGTGAGAGAGAGAGAGAGAGAGACAGACAGACAGACAGACAGACAGACAGAGAGCTGGGGTGGGTCCAGAGAGGCCTCTGGCTTCTTCTCAAAGGCTGAAGCTTCAAGGAAGTAACAGTGGAGGGAGCACAGGTAACTTCATCCACTGAAAATGGACTGTGGCCCGTTACCAAGGATAGGACTTGACTCACAAATGAGGTGAGGACTTTCCCGGTGGTAGCCTGTGTGAGTTGGTTGAAGAAAACATAGGGACAAGGGCTGTTCCCAACAAATATCTGAGTAGATAGTTGTCCCCCTGTCCCCAACCCCTAGCTGGACCTTCCCCGGGAAAGAAGATGGGAAAGCTGTATGTACATGTCAAGTTTCTGCTGCTTTGATGGATGGCTGAGCCTAGAAATAAAGAAGTAGGAATGTCATGTCCTCACCTAGCCCTAGGGGGATTCTGTGTACACTCTCCTTTAGTGTGGACTCCTGAGTTGGGGTATGCACAGGGCCTAACAGGACACTTTACTGGGAGAAAGGCCCAAGGCAAGTGCCAAGCTGGCCTGGCTCAATGGCTCCTGCCTGTGGGCTCGCAGCCACAGGTCATGTGTTCCAAAGTCACACTGCTGAACCCTCGTGCTGGATACTGTAAGATGAAGTTTTCAAATTCTATAAGGCTGAAGTGGGATACACACAGAGGAACTGTCCAAAACGTGCAGGAGGTGTTTGGAAGATTTAAGACAGTTACACATAACACTGAAACTAGAAGAAGCATAGGCTACTGGTTTTTTTTTTTTTTGAGACAGAGTCTTGCTTTGTAGCTCAGAGTGGCCCTGAGCTCACTATATAGCCAGAGCAAGCCTTGAACTCACAGCAATCCTCTTGCCTCTGCCTCTCGAGTGCTGGGATTACAGGTGTGAGCCACCACACTGTGGTATGTGGTATTGATTGCTGGTGGGTGTAAGTCACCACACCCAGCATTGTATGTGGTTACTGGGAATTGAATAGACGTGGTGCTTGCTAGGCAGGCATCGGAACCACTGAGCTAAATCCCCTTCCTGCAAAAGCTAGTTTTGAGTACAGATATTTCTAAATTCCATTACTAGTAGTATACCTTAGATTTTCACAATACACAATGTATCCCGTATGGACGGAGATGATCTGATTACTTCTCTAATATTACTGAGGTCTGTGTAGTTGGAACATGTGGAAAGCCTGGCTGAAGGACAGTGGCTCGGCCAGTCTGTACACAGAACACCTTCCTGCATGAACAGGGTTTGTTGTTGGGTTTGAGCATCTGTCTTCATTCAACTTAGACTCTCTGTTTATTCATATTTCAGTTAGATTTTTAGAATTAGGAATGGCTAATGAATTTAAAAGAAATGCCCTTTCCTGATATGGTGATATAACCACATGTTTTCCCCACTTAATGAATAGCTTCTATAATGAATTTCATTACTAGGTTTCCTAACGTGAGCCATTTTGACTTGTGACATGTGATTCTTTTAAGCCACTGCTACATTTAAACAGCAGTATTTGCCTAGCGCATTTGTATCCTGAGACTTCAGGATCTCCTTTGGACCAGTGTACCTCTCATTGTCCTTTGACACCCTCCTTGGAGACGAGCTCATGGTGTGACCAGCCTTTCTAGATCAGGGTGCTCCTGCCTCCTGTACTCCAGAGTGGTCTGCACACATGGGGTTATGGAGCTGGTGGAGTCCTCCCTGTCCTGCACCCTCTCACTCTATCCTCTCTTACTGGGAACTGGGCCCTGTCCATTGTACTGGGCCTCCTGGCTGCCGGGGCATCTTCTCAAATTCCAGCTGATGTCAGGATTCCCAGGATGCCCCCTGGACCCAGATATCTTGAATTAAAGTGGCTTGTGTTGGCTCTAGGAAGCTGAACCACTCATACCCCTTAGGCAGAGGTGATACTATAGAAGAGACACTAGGAGCAGGCAGAGAGTTTTATGTTTATTGATTCATTCTATCACTTTTTGGGAGCTAAGTGGTGGGCTCTAGGACCTGGAGACAGAACAGTGGGCAGACAGAAGGGATAGCACCTCGTGTGTGTGTGTGTGTGTGTGTGTGTGTGTGTATAGACATTCATGTGTGCATCCATGTGCAGAGAGGGTGGTGGTGTTGGAAATGCTACCCAGCCACAGAGCTGTTTCAACAAGATAACTGTGAGGTATAATGCCTACCAAGGTGAATACTGCCCAGGGAAAGGGAGACTGCCTCACAGACAGGCTGCTCCACCACCCAGAGCAGAAGCAGTAGGAATCTGAGGTTTATCTGGGACCTGCTGCAGGGTATGTGTGTGCCCAGGTTCACTGTGAGTCTTGGATTGGGAAAGTGCCTGGTCCTAGTTTTGGGGTAGTTGCAAAGAGGAACCAACTGCCTCTCTCTGGTGGCCATGTGGGAGTGGAGCTGGATGCTTCCCTACCCTGTCTAGGGGGCTGCAAAGAATAGGGAGAGGGAGGGAGGAAGGGGCACAGGGGCAGGAGCCCAGTCCTCGGGAATTGGTGAGGGGCTCCATCCAACTATCCAAAGACAACAGGGGATAAGAATGTCTGCTCAGGGCCAGAGGGTTAGCTCAGTGGTTCCGGCGCCTGCCTCGCAAGCGCAAGGTCCTGAGTTTGATCACCGGTAACCACATACAATGCTGGGCGTGGAGACTCACGCCCAACAGCCATCAATAGCACATACCACAGTGCCGGGTGTGGTGGTTTACGCCTGTAATCCCAGCATTTGGGAGGCAGAGACAGGAGGATTGCTGAGTTCGAGGCTTGCCTGGGCTACCTAGTGAGCTCAGGGCCAGCCTGAACTACAAAGCAAGAACCTGTCTCAAAAAAAAAAAAAAATCTGCTCAGGGCCAGAGATTTAGCTCAGTGGTTCCGGCACCTGCCTTATAAGCGCAAGGTCCTGAGTTCGATCCCAGTAACCACATACAATGCTGGGCGTGGAGACTCATGCCCAGTCATCAATACTACATACCACAGTGCCAGGCGTGGTGGCTCATGCCTGTCATCCCAGCACTCAGGAGGCAGAGACAGGACGACTGCTGAGTTTGAAGCTTGCCTGGGCTACATAATGAGTTGAGGTCCAGCCTGAACTACAAAGCGAGACCCTGTCTCAAAAAAAAAAGGAAAAAAAAAAAGACTGTCTGCTCAGTCTGAGTCCACCACCTGCAAGTGAGTCCCCCCTTGGGTCCCTCTGGAGTAGGACCAGCAGTCTCCAAACAGATCCCACAGTGGGAGGCATCCAGGCTGAGCAGGACAGACCCTGCTCCCTTGTACCAGTGCAAAGTCTCCAGGACACACTTCCAAGAGAAATGCACCTCTACCCCTCTCTATCCACACAGTTTCCTGTGTTTCTGCTTAGGGTGTATTCGTGCAAATACAAAGAAATGAAAACAGAGAGGGGTCATTAACTGCCGAGGCCACTCTGTATACCTTGGAGATCTTTACGTGTTGGTGCAGTGTGAGCTTCCCGTATCTTCCTACAGCTAGATTGTGATCCATAGACACATCCTAACTCCCACCAGATGCTTTCAGCTTCCTCCTCCTGTGTGCTTAGGTTGTTCAGGTATTTTCCTACACAGTGCTGTGGTGCATAGTCTTGGGCTTGTGCATCAGCAAGAGTGCCTGGGCCAAGTCCCCAGGGTGGCCTTGCTGAGCCTGTGGAGCTTCCAGGAGTCTGGCTGTGGCTGCCTCCGGGGCTGTGCCAACCATGCAGGAGATGGCAGGGTCTTGGGAATGACTAGGCTTTGCTGGTCTCACTGGTGGGGAAGGTGGGTTTGCACTGTCTTTACAGCTCTGCGAAGGGGACCTCAGGTGCGGAGTTGGACGAGCCTTGATCCTTGGCGTGACTTGTTATGTCTGTGCTGTCATTTCTCCCTTTGCTGCAGCAGGGAGTCACATTTCCATACTGCATGGTTGGTGTCTTTCCTGTTCATTTGTAGAAGTTCTCAGCAGAAGGGAGATAAGTCCCTCCTCTCTGGTATAAATCGCAAATATTTCTCTTTAGATTTATTTATGATTTTTTTTTCAATGTGGGAATTTTCCCTTGAATTTCTATGTAGGTCTGTGATCACTGGTTTTTTTTTTTTTTCATAGTTTTGAGATTTTTACAGCATGGAAAAACCCTTTCCTTCTCCAATGTTCAAAGGGATTCTCATATTTTCTTTCTGGAATGGGCCACGAATTCTCTGCTGCTTACCTCACGGCTCAGCACTGATGACAGGGGCCCACAGCACTGGGGAGCAGAGGGCGTGGTGTCTGCCTAGGACTCTCCGAGAGAGGGGTCTGCCTGGGCTCCTGAGAAGCCTCCACTCTCCCCTGCACTGTTCCCACATTCCTCCTGTGGCTCCTTTCCTTGGTGCTGGTGGGGTTGGCTGGTTGGCTGGCTGTTGGCCAAGTGCAAGCAGGCAAGGTCTGGGGAGACCTGGGTACAGTGTTGCCTGGGAAGACCCTGAGGACAGGATGGGCATTTTAGAGCCAGCCCTGAAGTCAAGTGGAGGCCATAGAGCCGGTCCCGAGGCTGCCTCTCCCCAGCTGTCTCTCACTCAGCATTGGTGGCTGGTGTGTGCCAGGTTCATGCTGCTCTTCTCAGGCCACTGAGACAGCCCCCTTCCCACCCCTCCCTTGTGGGCGGATGTTGGCAAGTTACTCTCCAGAGGAGGAACTTGGCCTCCTTCCCGGATGGCACCCTCTGGGTCTGCCAAGCATCCCTGGGGAGGCTACTGGTAATTTTGTTGAATGAATGATTAAAATGGGAAGGAAGGAATGAAGGATGTTAATGACAGGGAAACTGTCACGAGGCATGAATTTATGTATCTGCTGAACAGGTGTTGTGTGAGATCCATGATGGGGGAGGGGCCTTGAATGCTGCTGGCTGTGGAAGAAATTCCTCACCTTGGCTAGGGTCCCCAGTGTCCACATCTCCTGATGACCATTGGCGGGGGGTGGGGTCCTTGCTCCAACCACTACTGAGTACCAGGCCCTCTTCCTGAGCTGAATTGGCCTGGCCACAGGGGGCCACAGCTGGGCAGTGTGAACTCCGAAGATTGAGCCTCTGGGACACAGGAAGATGTGCGTAAGTCCTCTCTCTTGTGTCCTGCCTTGTGGTCTTAACCCAGGTCTGGCCTCAAAGGGCAGAGTTGGTCCATCTGAAGGGCATGACTGGGAAGGTGGATTAAAATCTAACAAGAAAATGAAGGCATTCTTTGGTAAATGTTCCCTAGTGTTTCCTCTAGCAATCACCATGGTTACCGTGGCTTCAAATCCCCTTGCATTTCTTACAAATCCTCCTGGGAAAGCCACCGTTTAAGCTGAGCACTCCATTTCTACTCTGTGGAGGCGGCATGGGGCCATGAGAGTCCTCAGCAACACCTGCCTTGAAGCTCTGAACCCCATGTGGTTGGGGCAGGTTGAAACCTTGCCACCTGCTTCTTCCTTGGCCCTGAACAGGCTCTTGTCTTCCCTAGTGACACTCAGAACTGTGTGTGTGCTGGGATGCGTCCCACCTGCTTCCCTAGCCTTCAAACGAGTTTGCCCCAGGTTTCCTTTCACTTGGTCCTAGGAGTACAGGGCAGGTGTCCCATTAAGTCGTATGACTATGTGGTTTCCCTTCCAGGTCTTCTTCCTCCCAGTCCATTGTTTAAATTTTTTTTTCAAGACAGGGTTTCGCTTTGTAGTTCAGGCTGGCCCTGAGCTCACTAAGTAGCCCAGGCTAGCCCTGAATTCACAGCAATCCTTCTGCCTTTGCCTGCTGAGTGCTGGGATTACAGGCCTGAGCCACCATGCCTGGGATCGAACTTGGGATCTTGTGCTTGCCAGATAGATGCCAGAACCACTGAGCTAAATCCCTGGCCCCATATAGTTTAATATTTTGGGCCAAGAGAAAGTCTAGCCCTAGGACCTTCAGGGAGCCAATCTCAAACTTAGTGTTTATCCCAAATGACCCAAAATTCTAGCAAGGGATAGACTCTGAGGGCCTGAGAACACCACCATCCATCAAATCAACTCCAGGATCAAGGATGTAAGTAAATGTCAAGAGTAAAACTGAAGAGCTTTTAATAGAAAACAAAATGGAATTTCTGTGTGATTTAGAGAAAGAAGGGTTCCCTAAATAGAGCACAAATAGAATACATCATAAAAGACTGATAAATATGACAATCACAGAATTAAAAACTTGCAAGTGTCAAAGCACATCTTAAAGAAAACAGAAAAATACATTGCAAACTAGAAAAAGAGACCTGAAAGAAATATAATTGACAAAGGATTCATATGAAGAAGAGATTCATAATACACTGGGAAGAAGAGTGTGAGCAATCCAGTAAAAGTGGCACAAAGCACACACAGGTGATCTGCAGAGCACACACATCAAAGGGAGATGGTCGAGTTCACTAGTTGCCAGGGCAACAATTACCTACATAAGCTGTCTCCATTGTGGTAGTAATTTGTGCTTTTCAGGGGGCTAGCTGTAGAACTGCCAAAGAAACAGCACTTGTGAGTCTGGAGAATTTAATATTTACCTGTCAAAGCGTCTCATATGTGTCTACCAGGGAATGTAGGTGACTATTTATAGCTGCACTGTTCACAAGGGCAAGTCTTAAAACAGTCAAAGTGACCAACAGCTGGAGAATATGTTAATAAGTTGTGTTGCGACAGGAAATGCAATCTTACACAGCAGCTGCAATGATTGTGTCACAGTGCACTGAACAATGTGGATGGGTGTGTGCAGCAGGAAAATGAGTGGACAAGTCCTCAAAGGGTGCATAAAACTGGGACATATATACAACCAATAATCAAAATAATACCAGATATTTAAATTGAAAACAAATTATTACAGTAAAAGGCACATTTCCATAACTTCCCCTCAAAACACTCCTCCTCCACTTAAACACACATCACATTGTTCTTGCCACTTTCTGAAGCAGTTCTGGAAGTTCTTTTCCATGTCTTTATGATGTGTGATAAAAAATGTGAACATTGCTGCCAAGTGCCATCCAACAGAAAGGCAGCCTCTTAAAAGGATGCCCTCATCCAACTTCTGCATTGGATCTGGCACAGTATGACTTCTGGCTCTTCCTCAAAGTCAAAAATGATGTTTTTAATTGATTAGAACATTAAGGCAGTCACGATGGCTTCAGCGAAGGCGCTCATGAAAGAGGATTCCCACAACTGCTTCAAAAAGTGACAAGAAGATGGGATAAGTAGGGCCTGTTGCTCCCATCTCCTGGGGCCACCACAACAAACCATCCCACAAACCAGTGGCTTGGAACAATAGAACTTTGTTTCCTGGAAGCCAGGAGGCTGAGGTCGAGGCTTGGGGCTATACTCCCACTAAGGCCCTGGGAGGATCCTTCTGGCCACTCCCAGGCAGCCTCAAGGCCTGTCACTCCAGCCTCTGCTTTAGCCATCGTGTGGCTTCCAGTGAAGATGTCTGGCACTGGATCTCAGGTCCACCAGGGACACACAGCCTGGGCTTACTTTTTTTTTTCTTTTTCTGTGGTACTGAGGATCAAATTCGGGCCTTTGTGTGTCCAAGGTTGGTGCAGTACCACTTGAGCTAAATCCCCAGCCCAGCCTGGGCTTACTTTTGTCCTTACTTCAATGGCACTGCTAAGACTCATACAGAAAAGGCCATGTTAGGAGGTTCTGGGAGGATGTGAATTTGGAGGCCACTGTGCTATGTCCTTTCCACACCTACATTCCATTCACTATCAAGGCCCACGCCTGGTGTCTTCAGCAAAGCTTTGGCCACCCTTATTCTTTTTTTTTTTTTTTTTTTGAGACAGGGTCTCACTTTGTAGTTCAGGCTGGCCCTGAGCTCATTATGTAGCCCAGGCAAACCCTGAACTCAGCAATCCTCCTGCCTCTGCCTCCCGAGTGCTGGGATGACAGGTGTGAGCCATCACATCAGGCACTGTGGTATGTGGTACTGATTGCTGGTGGGTGTGAGTCACCATTCCCTGCATTGTTGTATGTGGTTCCTGGGATGAACCAGGGACCTTGTACTTGTTAAGCAGGCCCTGGAACCATTGAGCTAAATCTCCAGCTCTGCCCACCCTTACTATTGAAAGCAGGCTGGATTTGCTCAGCCTGGGTAACCCAGGGGTGCTCGTGTCCATCTGTCGGTACCCAGAGATAGCAGTAGCAGAAAAGGTAAGTTTGGTGTTGCCATGTCGTTCCCTGGCATGTAGACTGGTGGGGGTCAGGAGAACCTAAGACTGCAGCGGACCTCTCAGCTGTGTTTGAGCTTCTGTGGTCACAAAGGACAGGCTCAGTAAACTTGTTTCCTGACACTGGGACAAAATACCCAACTTTCACAATTTAGAGGAGGAGAGGTTTATTGTGACTGGTGCTTTCAGCCCATGGGCTGCTGGCTCCAAGACAGACACAGGATGCCAGAGGAAAAGGTGCTCAACCTGTGGCACTAAGAAGCAGAGAGAGAAAAGAGGAGCCAGGAATGAGTCTATCTTTCTGGGTCACCCCCAGGTGACCTCAGGCCTCGAGCCAGGCCCCACTTCCTAACTACATGTTCAGCCACCAATGAGCACAGCACCCCGTGATCCAATCACTTTCCATAAATGAGACTTTGGGGAACATTTTAGATGAAAATTTTAAACAGTCTTCAAAGAGGTAACTTTTCTAGAAAGCCAGAGAATAAAGAGGACCAAGGAGGACTGAATGATGACTGGCAGTACCTGCTACCCAGATGCCGTAGATTCCTTCTCCCAGTCTGGAATGTGGGGTACAGCCACCCCCCAGGACTTGTAAGTTGGAGTTGACAGATACCTGCCCATTGCTCTGTCATGCGCTGCGTTCCTTTCAAGGTCACACTGAAAGAAGCAGGTGATGGGTCCTCATAAGTCCTGAGAGTACTAGAAGTATCTAGTGGCCAAGAAATCACACCAGACACAAGTCAGGTGTTGAGCCACTAATGGAAATGTAGCCAGAGGCGCCAAAGACCCAAACCCTGTTAGTCCCTCACACCTGCAGCTTGGCACTGCTTGACAGTCTTAACAGTGACTTTAGTGAATGTGACTACAGAGGGCTATGCAAATGGACTGTATCTGCAGCCAAGGACAGTCTTTGGGAACATGTGCTTAAATGGCCTGGCCTTAGAGCTATAGCTGAAGGCTTGGGTCAGTTTTCAGGTCTCTGTGGCTTGCTGCTTGGTTGTGGCATCCAGAAGCTAAAGATTGCTTTCTTCCTTGGCTAGGAGAGAGGGTAGAGCATTAGGTTTCTCATGACTCTTGCCCAAAGGTGCTGAGCACTTCTGGTGATAACAGTAATGCTTTAGCATGGGACAGTCTCACCAGTATCTCTGGTCCTCAGGGTATCTCCGCAGCCTGGCTCCCAGGCATGTGGGAGATTCCTCTGACATCTCAATTCTGCAAATGAGAAGACTCTGAGAAGCCTCTGGAGGGCCTGCTTGGGCAGCCTCTCTGCTTCTCTGTACCTGCAACCTCAGGGGTTATGTTGATATATTTTATGTGTTGATGGAGGCATTAATTGTGCATATAATTTTTTCAATGGTCAGATGCAATACTCTCCATTGAATCAGCTCTAAAGATATTACATTAACCAACGATGACTTCAAGTCAGCATTTCCAAGTATTTTTCTCACTCTTGGGTCATATTGGCATAAGCCTGTTTTTTTCATTTAGTTTGATCAGTAAATTTATAAATCCTTTGTTGTACTATAGAGCTGCGACAGAGATTTGAATAACCTTTGCTACAGGGTGATTAAACTGCAGTGTCGTTTCTCATCGTTTGTGACAGAGATGACCTTCAGTGTGTGGCTCCTACTCCTGCAGTGGGACTGCTGGTGGGTGGGCCCCGTTCAGTTCCTTTGAATTCTCTGGCTTTGGACTTGGCCGTTCCCCTGCTAGCACGGTGTAGATAGCTTCCTCCTGTTGTCATGCATCGCTGGACACTGCCACTGCCCCTTTGGCTGAATGACAGCAGAGACAAATTTCCTTTTATATTTTTGTGATCATGGTATCTCCCCTGCCAGGTAAGTATCCTTTTATATTTTTGAACTTGGTCCACTAGAGAACCACGGTAGCGTCACTGTAAGTTCTCTTCCAGGAATGCTGGAGGTGATCTCGCGGCTTTCCTGGGCCTCCAAACCTGTGGCCCACTAAGGCTGTCTCCCGGCAGAGGTTGCCCTCTGGTGTCCCTACTTGGGACAGCAAACCTTTTTCTCTAGGGGGATCTTTTCTGCCAAGGATCTGCAGAGTAGGGCCCCTCCTAGCTGAGCCACAGGAAATGTTTTTCCAAGGCTCTGGGTAGAGTTAGCTTAATTTGGACAGAAGCTATTGCTCCAAAACACTGTCCTCTTAAGGTAGGCTCAACTTCAAACACTCCACCCTTGACTGTGGCCCCAATGCCAGTTCTAAAGTATCTCAGGAATGTCCCTAGGACACGGTCATCAAGGCCACCAAGTTACATCCAATCCCTAAGGCTGTCTGCTGGTTTGGCCCTGGAGTATTCCAATGTGTCCATATAGTCGGGCACTCAGTGCCTTCAGAGAAGGAGGTCAGGGATGGAAGGAGGTCAACAAGGGAGTGTGATGGTGCTACAGGCTCCTCCCTGAGGCCCCTGAAGCTGCTGCCAGGGTGTGTCATCCTGTCAGCTTGGCCTGTGAGGGACTCACAGCCCCAGGAGAGAGACAGTGCTATTGCCCCACACCCACTGCCCGAGCTCACTGTGCCCCATGCCCCCGAAGCAGGGAGCCCTACTTCCTCCTAAGTGGTAGCACTGCAGAGTCTGGGAAGGTGCATGTGTCACCAATGAGCTCAGTCATGTTGCCCTGAACCCAGGATCTAAAAGTCAAAGGGAACATGCAACCTCTGATTATACCTTGGAGAGGGCAGTGCCCCCCCACTCCTTTCTCACTAATTTATGATTCAGTCCCTGCATACCCGACACTCTACTATCAATTTCTTTTTTGTTGTTGTTTTTTGTTTTTTTGAGATAGGGTCTTGCTTTGTGCTCAATATGTAGCCCAGGCAAGCCTTGAACTCAGCAATCCTCCTGCCTCTGCCTTCCGAGTGCTGGGATTACAGGCTTGAGCCACCAAGCCTGGCATCTGTGGTATGAGGTACTGATTGCCAGTGGGCACGGCCACCACGCCCAGTATTGTTGTATGTGGTTACCGGGGATTGAACCAGGGACCTTGCACTTGTGAGGCAGGCACTGGAACCACTGAGCCAAATCTTTGGCCCCAATATCAATTTCTTCTTTGATGGCTCCTGACTGCCAGCTGTCCCTTTGCAGGGTTCCCCTGAGAGTGTGGAACTTGCAATGCCTCCCATCTGGCTGGTACTACTCATGGGGCCTTCAAGAGTCAGCTGAGACAGAAAGCCATCGACACAGGGCCGAGCTGCTCAGAGTTGCCAGGCTTGAGAAGGTGGAGTCAGTGTGGGGTGGGGGCTCAAGCCTGTGTCCTCCCACATGTTCCTGGGCCCTGGCCTCAGAGGTTGGGTCCCACTACCTGGTCCAAACAGAGAAGTACCAAGGGTAGAGGCATCCAAAGTTCATGGAAACGGGAGGTGGTTGGAGGCATCCAGGTGCTGCCACTGTGGACCCCATTTCAAACAAGGGCCCCCAACACTGTCAATCATATCCGGGGCTTACGTGTGAGGGCTCCTGGTATCTGTCATTTGTTCTGCCCTTGGGACACGGGGGACCATGTGCTTACTGCCAGGGGTTCAGGAAAAAGTATGGTGACAGTCCTGAAGTCATGGGGTAGGGGTTGGTGGTTAGCCTAGCGCAGTTCCCTAGCGACCAGCCAGCTCCGCCTGTGGGTCTAGGGAAGTGCAGAATCCAGGGTGCAGTGCTTGCTCAGTGGCTACAGACATCTGGCTGCCAGTTTGGCCAGGCCTCAAGTCCTGGGGAGAGGATAGCACCAAGTAGCCCCGTGGAGGACAGGCTTCCTGAGGGTATGGCAGGAAGGGTTGACACCATCTCAAGCTTCAGAACTGGGGGCCTAGAGTTGTGTGTCCCAGGGAGCTCAGGCAGCTGTGGGAAGCTGGAACTCAGAGGCCTCCCCAGGGCCCTCTGCAAGGTGAGGGCTTTGCTGCCGCGGGACCTGGGGCCAACAGAGCAGACAAGACAGTGCTAAGAGTGGCCTTCCTCAGTCTCACCAGTAGTGTGGTACCAATACCTAGTGCTGTCCCACCCCCTGCTGGAGACAAGAGAACCCCCATCCTAGAGAGCTGGGGGAAGACACAGAGGAATGCGGAAGTGGGTCCAAAGATCATTTAGGTCACATGTGAGTTCTTTATAGATCTTCAGAAAGAGGAAAGGTGGATGCTATGAAAAAGGGGTGTGTGCAGGAAGCTTGCTCACAGCAGAAGGCAGAGAGCCCTCCAATGAGGGACAGCTTCTTCAATTGTCGTGCGGAGTGGCACTCTCCACACAGGCAGAGTCAAGAGGGGAAGGACTCAGGTTTGGGGGGGCACAGGTTGTCTAAGTGTCTACATACCCATCTTTACATCTATGAAGGAAGGTGCTTGTCAGTCAGAATTCAAACCGTGCCTCCTAGCTAGACATGCAACCAGGTGTGGGACAAGCCTCAGGGCCAGGCCCCACACATGGTAGAGTCAGGAAGTGGCTTCTCCTTCTACCTCAGTGCCAGCACTCTGGGGTGCAGCTTG
>PVIC010029945.1:0-16590 GCA_004025085.1 Thryonomys swinderianus
AGGGAGGGAGGGAGGGGGAGGGGAGGGCAGGAGTAAAGCACAGATAAGGGCCGTGGAATCCCAGGGAGAACATGGCGTCAGCTCCTAGAGCAGGACTACAGCTGAGTGAGGTCTGGCTAAATGTAGAACAGGACATTCTAAGTGTCAGAACTTTTCTAGGAAGTGACACATGTCCCTTGACTAGAAACGCTCAGAAAACGGTTGACCACGTGTGAATAGCGAGGTGGTGCTTTGCGCATTCACTAGTGTTTATTCACTAAGTTACCTCCCACTCAGCCCACAGCTGTTCTTCATTAGTACACAGTCCCTTGGGTCTTTGATTTCTAGTAGTCGGTGATATTTGCCTTTTATCCTTGATTTTGTATTTTGTGTTTATTTCCAATAAGTAGATGGGAAATGTATCCCAGTTGGAACTAAGAGGAGGGAGGGGGGAAAGGAAAGATAAATGAAATGCTACTTAGGATTTTTAAAAGAGTATATAAAATGTCACGCTTTTAACGCTGAAAGGAACGGGGGGTTTGTATTTGGTACCAATAAGTACAAGGAAGGAGAAACATAAATTACTTCCATATTGCTGGACTTCGGTATTAAGGGATATTGCCCAGTCTATAATTGGTGTTAGTCCAATTCTGTCTATTTGTGCTAAAGTGTAGCTCTAATAGGTCCACGGATTTTATAGTAACATAAATAATTATAATTCATTGTTTAATATGTGGTAACTTTGTCTAAGGAACATAAAGTGCCCTGTGAATGTTATCTCATTAAATTTCATAGCAATCTGGGGACAAAGAAGGAAGGGAGGTGACATTATATCCCCTTTGAAGCCAGAGCTGAAAAGAATTGTTTCAACCAAAAGTAAATCAAAGCAAGACTTACAAGAGGATGTGGGACTGGAGTCTGAAGGAAAATATTGGCAGCTTAGAATTAAAGAGGATATTTAAAACCAAACACAATTGTTCTAAAAAATAGGAAAGTGTCTACAATTTGTATTCATGTGTGCAAAATTAAAATAATATACAATCACTTTGAAATTTGAAAAGAAAAAATCATTTAAAATAACATAAATGTAGTGCAATGGCAAAATTAATTTATTATAAAACCTTGTTTTGTTATTGTTGGTTTTGTTTCACTTTACTGAACATCTGCAAATTTTCACTTGACTCTTATTTCATTTTTTTGTCATGTATATTCATTTATCAATATATGGTAAGTTTGCATAAATTTAGATTTGAGTAGCTATACAATTTTCTGAGGAATTATATACCATACTTTGTTTTACATTTTTCTACTATAAGGTTGTTTCCACTTGTTCACCATCATAATCATAAAATTGTAAAATATATCTTTATACATAGGGACTTTTCATTTTAGAAACTATTTTATTAGAACAGAAAGCTTCTAAAAGTAGGATTAGCAGGTTAGCATGAATCTATTAAAAGTTAACCACATAACCATACTCTAAGATTAACAGGAAGAGGGAAAAAGAAATAAAGTAAATCCACCTGAAGACCAACTATATTTAGATATTGGCAAAACAATGAAAGTAATTCAAAAATGAAAACCATACTAACTTTTTAAGTACAAAAAGTACTTTGATTTTTTAAATCACGTTCTCTTTTAATTACTTTGATATCTAGATAACAGAAAGTTGAATGTCATACAACGCATACCTTTTTAGATAATGGAAAGGAATATATTTACTTAGAACAAATAATTTCTGTGCCCTCCTAATTTTACTTTATGTGGTCAGATGTATTTGAAAATAATTAGGAAGGTACGTGTGCATGTGTATCTCTGTGCGCGTGCCTGAACTCCCATTGTAGATGGTACATGGCAGTGCAGAGTTCTCTTACTAATTAGAGAGGCATCAGAGGGACGGTGCATGCACAGCTGTGGTCAGGGATACGTTGCTATGTGGTTATCTGTTTTATGCCACGGTCGTTTACCAAATTAATTACCTCAGAGGTCAAGGAGACCAAATATCTGCTGTGGTTAAGATAAACATCTAAAAAAATAACTGAAAGTGTGATCTAAAAACTGACCAAGGAAAACTCTAGGTCACTGTTCTTTCAAAGAGCAGTCAATCTGAATGATGAAGTCAGTACGAACTTCATTGTGAAGAAGGAATACAGATTTAATCATGGGCCCCAGGAATCTTGAAGTTTTCTTCATTCTTATCAATGGTACTGTCTCTGGTGTTAAGTCACGTGTACTTTTCATCTGTTCTGTGGCTGGATGTAGTGTTCCAGGTCGACTCCAGGTAAAACTGGATACCAGAAAACCCTCTCCTTAATTACAGAACGCTTTGCACACTATTCCCACTTTTATTCCCATAGTAATAGCGTTAGAGTGGTGTGTATTCAAAATTAGCAGAGTTTGTCTTCAGGGGAGAAGAGAGTCAAGTTGAGTGTGATCATGATGTATATATACAATGTACCAATAAAGATTAAAATAAACTTAAAAAATGTTATAACAGAAGATGGTCTTTGAAAGGTGGTCTTTAAGATAGCCTTACATGAAGTGACCCTGAGATATTTACTAGCAGAAGGTCTGTACCTAAAACCAACACAAAGTATCGCAAAGATGAGTGATTCGTATGGCTGTGTCCTGCTTCCAAAGTGTGGTGATGGTCTCTAGGCTCTCAGCGGTCTGTGGTCGCCATTAATCCTGAAGACATGGCTGGTCACTCATTCTCACAGCGCGGACGAGGCAACCATGAGGTTCCCACCAAGTCTGTATGAAATCCACTGCAAGTTTCCATTGTGAAACTTACAAGTAATATTACGCAGGCTGTTTAACGTGTTTGTTTCATCTATTGGAAGAGGAGCTGTATTAAAGGAAGGAATTTGATTTATATCTTTGGCAACCTAAGGCCTAGCATACCATCTGGTGCATAATAAGCACTTATTACTTAAATACTGGCAAACGATCAATTGGTTGTGAGTGTGTGTGTGTGTGTGTGTTTTACTTCCTGCTGTGCATTTTCTATTGCTGTAAGGACTGAGAAAAATGCAAAGTGTACCTTCAAGGAGCATCTACATTCAGTTCTCTGTGTTCTTGAATTCCACATACGTGGATTTAATCCATAAGAGATGGGAAATATTCAGGAAAAAACGTAGCATCTATACTGAGCATGTACAGACGTCTCCCTTGGGATTACTCCCTGGACAAAACAGTAAAATCACGCCGGGCGTGGTGGCTCACGCCTGTAATCCCAGCACTCAGGAGGCAGAGACAGGAGGATTGCTGAGTTCGAGGCTTGCCTGAGCTACATAGTGAGCTCAGGGCCAGCCTGAACTACAAAGTGAGACCCTGTCTCAAAAAAAAAAAAAAAACAGTAAAATCATTATTTGCATGTGTCATAGGTGATCTGGGGCTGAGTTAAAGTTCACAGGAGGATGTGCAGAGGTGAAGTGGGTCTATACAAGGCTGTTTGGGCACCATGGACTTTGGGACCCACAGTGGCCCTAGAACCATGGATACCAAGGAACTGTGATCAATGTATAGTGTATAAATGTGGGAGGTTAATAACGCACATTAGTCTATTATGAAACATTAACAAAAGTTTCTTGGGTGTGATTGCCAAGGAAAATAGCGCCGGAAGTTACAGGTACCGAAATCTGTGACACTCCAGTACTTTAATGAGGGCTGGGTGTGACTGATCCAGTCACATCAGAAACACCTGACTTCCGTTCCCATCATTATTTGATTAATATTCAGCTGCCCTACTTGACCGTGAGGTCCCGGAGGCAGGGCACGCATGGTGCTTGTTCACGGTGGTGTCCTGGGGCCGCAGAGAGCACCTCACACGTGTCCATGATTGATCGCTTGCTTTGCTTCGTGTTCTCTGCTTCTCTGGTAAGTGTGGCCATTCATGGTCTCGGTTCCTGGCCCAGGGGGCCTTGCCACCCCACTGGCCCCAGGCACTCTCTCTCTGTTATTTTGCTCTGCCCCTTGTTTATTTTCCATTTGACTGTTTTTGCTGTTGCTCCTGTGCGCCTTGAGACAGCTCTCTGACTCCGTTTGGGTCCTTAGAGCACCCGCTGCTGTATCACGGGACCCAGCATCATTCCCCACAGCGGCGCTGCCTTGAACAGATGTTTTCCAAACCTCGCTCCGGGAGCTTCTGCCACCCTGTTACTCTGGTTTATATTCTTCTTAGCACACACCATTTATTTTTATATTTATGCTATGTTCAGACTGTAAGGCAGAGCCTAGGGCCATCTATACCTTGGTCCTTTTATATGCTTACAACAGCAGATGATGCGGACAACTATTAAGCATACAGATATTTAACAAACAGGACAGTAGCACAAATAGGCAAAATAATTTTTAAATAAGCCAAGTGATTCGCTGTTAGCTAGGAGAGCAAAACAGATACTAACTTAGAGGTGATGCTGGTAGAAGCATAATAAACTTAAAAGCAGAAAATGATCGGAAATCAGGGTAGTTGGGAGTAGGAAAAAGAAACAAGCATCAGACACAGGCAGGCTGAAGGCTTTTCTCCGACACGGCTGTGAAATGCATCTGCACACAGTTCAGCGGCTGCTTTGGGGACTCAACAGGAGAGACAAGAAACAATCATTAAATCAGAACAGTTATCAAAGGTTGTTTGGAATCGAGACAAGCAAAATAGCTCATTTTCCTCAATGCAATATAAAAATAAGCCACATGAATGAGACTGGCCAGGCCTAGGTTTTCCTCCTACTCTTCTACTTAGTAGCTGAATTATGGCGGCCATATCTTCCATAGGGATCTTCTCTGAAACTCTGTGTCCATAGCTGCAAAGTGGACAAAATAAAACCTCCCTGTGGAGCTGTTTGAGGGCAAAGGGAATGTCAAGCGTGGCGTTTGCCGCGGAGCCCAGCTCACGCAGGCGCTCACGGCACGGTGGCTGTTGTGACTGTGTCAGTCACGCTGCCCAGCCGCTGGGCTTCCAGTGGACTCTTCATATTAGAAACAGCGAATGTATTTCTTGTCGCGTAAAGAGCGCCCCTTTGTTTTGGATTATAGCAGGAGTAACCGAGTGGTCGCACTCTCTGATCGTCAGTGAGAGTGTGGTACATCCTAGACCGTCGATGTGGAGCAGAAATAGAGAAAACTGTTCATTACTTTGTTCTTTTTGTTTAGTTCTTTCACACTGTATGCCATCGGCGAGCAGTAAAAACGATGAAGTGAAGTTCCACTGGTCCTGAGCTAACGAGCATCTCTTGCAGGTGTTTGCATTAAAACAACTCATCATTCTGCCTACTGACTGTGCCCAAATAAGAGATGGAAAGAAGGCCCTACTTTTACTTAAGGCTAATTAAAACAATGATACATGATTAGATGATAGTTGTATTTTTTTACAGTGGATGTCTCATTTAAGGATCAATGCAATAACAGAAGTCCAAGACTGAATTAGTAATTATGAATGAGGCTGGCCAGCAAATCACATAGCTGTAAAACACTTTAGAGCCTTTCTCAGAAAATTAACCTCTGGATATAGTCTATCACCAGGGGAGCTGATGTTAATTTGCCAAGTGCCCCGCCAGCGAGAGGCAGTGAATCCAGGAGCACTGGATCTTCCTAGAAAAAATACCATGAACTGATTTATGTGTGTAGTGTTGTGCATATCCATAAAGTAAAGCCTGTGGCCACCACAAAATGTGATCATTTCACATTCACCTGTGGATCACCAGGTATAACGTAAGGCTAAGAGGCAACGTTTTATGTGTTATTTTTGGTTTTTAATATTGCTTCCATAGAACTTTTCTGTGCATTAAAAGTCAATGTTCAGAACTATGGGCATACCATTTTTATGAGCAAAATTTTATGAGCTGTTATCCTGAGGTAGCATACAATTATTTTCAGATAATTTTTCACACTTCTCAATGTCCGCTGTTACTTTGTTTTCACATATGCCTAAGGATATTGGTTGTAAAATTTTTAAATATGACACATTTCATTAAAAATCTAATACACTGCACAGAGACATGTTAGGAAACTTCAACCTCATAATAACATCCCAGATGTACTTTCTCATATTGCTCATACTGATCCTTATATTTAAAGCCAAATGTAAAGAATGATATTGAGTAAATGTTTAGTAACTTTATGAACCTTGTCTCATCTCCTCACCATAGTTATGAACAGGAACAACTAATCTTTGAAGTGAGGGCCTTCTTAAAATGAAAAATTTAAACATTCCGTTAACATACAGAACAAGGAAGACTTAAGATAAAACACATAAATATCTAACAAATTGCATCTATAAAATTATATATATTATATATACATATTTCACATATACACATATATATCTATATATAGATAGATATAGATATCTATATATCTTGAGGATGTTTTAGTTGTGCCTCTAGTCATTTATATAAGAGGATGCACAGTCACAATATGTTAGAAGCACAAATCTTACCATTCCATAAGTTCCAAAGAAATATAAAAATTGTCTCTTTAGCAAATTGTTTATTTTGATAGCTATCACTCATATGTACTAAATCATCCTAACTCCATTCTGTTCCTCATTCAGTGACATAGAAATCTGTGGTGAGAGTGCCTGAGCATGATGTAAAACAGTTTTAGAGGTGAAAACAGAAGAACAAAGATGTTAGGGAGATGATGTCTATTCCTCAAAATATTCCACGTTTAGAGAAATATCTATGCATTGGCAGGAAAAATTCTAGGATAGCCATATCTTAGAGTTAAATGCACAGTGCACACCTCAGCCTGCAGGCTCTGTCATGACTTGCAAGATAAACATTACAGTCTAATCCTTCCCATGGGTGCAAAATTGGTTGCAGGAGGCAAAATTATTCAGATGAACATTATTTCAAAGTAAGTTTCAGTGTACCACTTTTATTACAGATATCATTTAGTACCAAAGAGAAGGGTGGATTAGCTTGAAATTTGGTTTTGAGGTTGCTAGATAATTGCAACATTAAGCTTCATGGGGAAAGAATGTCACAAGAAAGCTGATATGATGAGGAAAAGTGTCTTTGCAGTTAGCCTTCCCTGGGAGAAAATCCTTCCACCACTGTTTGCACAGCATCGCACGGTCAACCTGACCTCAGTGTACCCCCATATTAAAATGAGAAAAAAATCCTATTATATATAATATAACATAAGTATATATTTGTATGTGACTTACAGCACATTAAGTACTTCAGATCCTCATCACAGAGCAAGTTCATGGCACCTGTTTGTTTGGTTAGTTTTAAGAGAATGTGAAAATGTAGGTCTCCTAAAAAGAGGGCTCTGTGAAGAATTCTCAATCACTTGAATGACGGTAGAGTGATAAGAGAATCGGGCGCAGGGGCTTCTGCGCGAACTTCGTCTGGCCTCTTCCTTACCTGTAATTTGTTGGGAGGGTGGAAAGCTCCTTTGTGTCTCACTGACCATCATCTGCAACTTTAAAAGCAAAGGCTTAGTATATTCTTTCTTTCTTTCTTTCTTTCTTTCTTTCTTTCTTTCTTTCTTTCTTTCTTTCTTTCTTTCTTTCTTTCTTTCTTTCTTTCTTTCTTTCTTTCTTTCTTTCTATTTTTTTTGCTTTTGAGACAGGATCTCGCTTTGTAGTTCAGGCTGGCCCTGAGCTCACTATGGTGCCCAGGCAAGCCGCCGCGAACTCAGCAATCCTCCTGCCTCTGCCTCCCGAGTGCTGGGATGACAGGCGTGAGCCACCACGTCTGGCATTGTGGTATGCAGTGTTGATTGTTGGTGGGTGTGTCTCCATGCCCAGAATTATATGTGGTCACCGGGGATCGAACTCAGGACCTTACACTTGTGAGGCAGGCGCCGGAACCACTGAGCTAACCCTCCGGCCCGTATATTCTTTATTTATTGATATCAGTTTTTACTCTGAAAACAGGTGCTATACCTCGAGTAAGCACTCTTGTAACTATTGGATTAATTCAATAATAGCGTGATACCGTCCTTTGGGCAACTTAAGTGTATCACTGAGAACTCTCGAGAAACGTGCCCTTTGGATTCACGGCCAGAGCTCTGAGGACCCTGTGAGGCGTCGGGGCTTTCTGAAGACACTGTCAGGACAGACACACGGCCGCCAGCCCGCTGGAGCAAGGTTCTTTGCTTCATGTAGATTTGTTTCCCAGGTACTCGGAAAGTGATATATTATTCCTCCCAGAGGTGTCCAACAAGGAAAGCAATGTAAGACTTTTCTTGGCCACTGACCTCTGAACTAACAATAGTTTCAGAAAATTTTTCACTTCACCGAGGGCATAATTCTCAAGCAACAAAATGGAGTTTATTCTTTCCATTCCTCCCACCTGCCCCCATATATCTTCTTTTCCCCATCTTTGCTGTGTTACTTGACACATAATTTTTCTCTAAAGCCCAGAGGATGAACACTCTTGACCTAAAACTCATTGAAGGTAGTCATGGAAAATCATACAGTTCAAATCTGTTGCTCAAAAGGTTTTCATTTTTGTTCCGTGTTATTATTGGGCTGCCTGTGGGATCAGAGGCAGAGGCTTTGGTGTGGTTCCAGAACCTGAAGTCCTTGCTAAGAAAGATGAAAACAGATGGAAGCCACACTGGGTACAGGAGTGTTTCTAAAAGCCTGCTGCATCCAAGATGTTGAACTTACCCTTGTTATTATTTTTTTTTTATATACATGGCCCTTTGACTTCAAAACAGGTGCCCTTTGAGATGGTTAACTACTGGAACAGCAGCAGTACTGATAGGTAAAAATGGACAGTGACCAATCAGAATGGACCTAGCTGTAATTAACTGCCACATCCATGCTGATACACTCTACGTTTAGCATTATTCACTGCAAAGTCTTCTAAGAACAACAAAAAAGAAACCACAGGTCTCACAGTCCCTTAGGGAACAAAAACGGATTTCACTTCATGCTAACTGAATTATTTGAAATTATCCTAATTCCAATTCCTGGCTCTTTACCCTGTTTGCAATCACCACAAAGCTCCTCATAAGAGTTCTGTACTTATTGGCTCTTTTATTTTCTCAATGTTCATTATTTTCTTTAAATGAAATTTACCTTAATTCATACAAACACAAAAAGTGTACATTTAATGAGAGATCAGGTAATGTTTTTGCACGTGTATGCACTGTGCAATCAGGTTAAATATTTCTCAAACACTTATCATCTTTTTTTTTTTTTTCTGAGACAGGGTCTCGCTTTGTAGTTTGGGCTGGCTCTGAGCTCACTATGTAGCCCAGGCAAGCCTCGAACTCGGGATTCCTCCTGCCTCTGCCTCTCGAGTGCTGGGATTACAGGCGTGAGCCATCATGCCCGGCACTGTGGTATGTGGTATTGATTGCCGGTGGGCGTGAGTCTCCACACCCAGCATTGTATGTGGTTTCCGGGGATTGAACTCAGGACCTTGCGCTTGCGAGGCAGGCGCTGGAACCACTGAGCTAATCCTCCGGCCTCACTTATCATCTTTTAATGGTAAAATCTTTTAAAATTTCCAGCTTTTTGAGTCATGCAGTAAACAAACAATATCTGTAGTTACTCCATCATGCAGTTTTATTCCCATCTAAATATAAATTGGTACCACTGATTAACTTCCCACCACATACTTCTTTTCCTAGCTTCTGGCAACCACCATTCTCAATATTTTTAGGCTACATCAACATTTTCTAGATTACACCTGTGAGTGATGTCTTGTAACACGTGTCTTTATCTCCCAGGCTTCTTCGTTTATCTCAGGTTCTGTCTAAATTGCCACAAGTGACACGATTTCATTCTTTTGCATGGCTGAATAATATCCCATTCATTGTATTCGGTACGGTCTCTTTATCATTTCATCAGTTGAAATGGCCCTTAGGTTGTTTCCAGTTTTTGCCTGTTTTAAATAGTGCTGAAGTAAACATGGGGATACACATGTCTCATCAACAAACTAACTTAATTTCTTTTCCATATGCACCCAGAAATAAGACTGCTACCTTCTGTGATAGTTCTATTTTTTGAGGGTCTTCCATACTGTTTTCCATAATGGCGATCGGAATTCACATTTCTATCAACAGTGCACAGGGTTTCCTTTATATCCGTGACAGCACTTATCTCTTCTCTTTTTGATAACAGACATTCTTACTGGAATAAGGTGCTTTCTCATTATGGTTTTGACTTACATTTCTCTGAAGATTAATTAATTGTTTTTTCTTATGCTTGTTGGTCATTTGTTTTCTTTTGAGAAAAGTTTTAGATCTATTAACCATTTTTAAATAAAGTTGTTTCATTGCTACTGAATAGAGTTCCTTTGTTTAGTCTAATATCAACCCTTTGTGAAATGTATAATTTGAGAATATTTTCCCCAATCTTGAGGCTTTCTCATTCTGAAGATCATATCCATTGTGGTGCAGAAGCTTTTTAACTTGAAGTAATCTCATTTCTCTGTGTTTCCTTTTGTTTCTTGTGGTTTTAAGATCTTGTCCAAAAAAATTCTTGCCCATTCCAGTATGGCTTCCCTTCTAAATTATAAATATTGCAGTGACTCAGTCACTGGCCCTCTTCCCGTGGCTTTCTATACTCCCATCCTAATTTCTATCCAGTTTTGTTTAATATCTAGTGTCTATTAATAGATAGATCAGTCACTCTACATCTATATATAGCGAACTCTCGAATTACAATTGGCCTCACATATGGACAACTTAGCTTACAACTGGCATTTTAGTTTTAACTTATGACCAGCCTTGAGTTACAATCCAAATGCTGTAGTGTGGTTTTAAAAAAAGACCTGCAATACCAGAAAAGTGCGTGTCAACATACGGAAGTGGCAGGCTGAGGCCAGGTGCCCAGGTGGATATGATGCCAGTCAGTGTTTTATGTAATCATAACCATCACTGCTATCAAGATGGTTCCCAAAAAGTTGGAAAAAAGCAAAGGAAGGAAGGGAAAGTAAAGAAAGTAATCACAGTCAAAAAGGAGAAGGAAATTATGGATAAATATGAGAATGGTATTCAAGTAACCAATCTTACCTAATATGTACACTCTGTCAAAATCCACTACCTCAAGGTCCTTACAGAGAAAAGATTTATATCAGGAAAGCCAGTGTTGCAAAAAGTGTTACTCAGATTTGTAAGTCACAATAATCAGTGTTAGATGAGGTAGAAAGGTTATTACCAGTGTGGATAAGTGAAAGGCAGATGGCAGGTAAGAGCCTATCTGATTCTATAATGTGGGAAACAGCTGGGACTATAAAGGCAGGACTCAGAAAGGATAAAGTAATAAATAAGTAATAAACAATACCGGTGAAACGCTTCATGCCAATAAGGGTTGATTTCAGAGTTTTAAACCATGAACTGACGTTTGTAGCACAGCTAGGCATGGTGAAGCAGCCAGTGCTGATGAAAGGGCTACTGGAAATTATGTACACCACTTCAAAATGACGCGGAGACGTGACTTTTGTTCTCATCCAGTTTTCAGCTGAGACAAAACTGGTCTCTCCTCAAATGAAATGGCCAGGAGAACTTACATTACCCAGAGAGAGAAGAAAATAACAGGCCATGAGCTTACGAAGGATAAACTCATTGCTATGTGCCAATGTGCGTGGTGACCTCAAGAGTAAGTCTCTCTTGATTTATCTCTCTGAAACCTCGAGAATGTTCAGAAAACATAAAGTCATGAAGAGTAGGCTGGGGGTCATGTGGAGATCTAGTGCAAAAGCCTGAGTGAGTAGAGTGCTTTTTCTTGAGTGGCTCAGGAAGGCTTCCTGTCCTATGGTTAAGAAATATCTAGAGGACAAAGGTTTGCTGCTCAGCTGTCTCCTTGTCACCCAGAAGATTTGGAAGAAGGATTGGTTGAAGAATTTCCATGGTGCTCAGTTAAGTTTCTTCCACCTGACACAACTCTGCTGCAGCCAATGGACCAGCAGGTTACAGCAGACTTTAAGGAGCTTTACACCAAAGAACTATTCCCAAAGTGCTTCCAGATGGACTCAGATACAGATGTAATCCTTAAAGAGTTCTGGAAGGAGCATGACAGCATCCTCTCTCGTGTGGGGTTAATTGTGAGATCCTCGGCCAAACTCTCTCTAAAGACACTGCAACTTGCCTGGAAGAAACTATGGCCTAAAATTATCCAGGAGGGAGACTGAAGGCCAAGTAGAAGACCCTGGCCCTGAGGTTGATAGTCTCATCCCTGTAGCGGAGTCCACGGGCTTGCAGGGAGACCGTGCTGATGTGGAGGAACTGTCCACAGAGGAATTCCAGCCATTTCTGGTTGACCAACACAGAATGGCACCTGAGGTGCTCTCTGAAGGTGGGGTGAGTATCAAGGATGTCTGAAAGCAAGTTCTTCCGAAATAAAGGAAACCCTGAAGGAACGGACAAAGCTACAAACATTTGTGGAAAAGACCCACTCAGACAGAAAAGGCCATTCCCGCATTCTATTCTCTCATTCTAGACTCTTCCCTGCCATCTGCCCTTCATTTACACACTCTTTCTACCTCGTTCCCTCGCTTAATGACCATGTGATGTCACACTACAGTATAGTGATAAAGACAAGACAAAAACAGACAACTTTAGACCAGTTTTTAGTTTTGAAAAGATTGAGACTTCTGAGTGGGAAGCAGGGCCTGTTGGGGTGGAGACGCACCCGGGGGGAGAAAGGACACCACCCAGCCAGGTTCCCGGTGCTCTCACGGAGGGGACTCTCCTCCAAACAGTAACCACCTTCCACTTCACCCTCTCCTCCTACAAGCCAGAGGCGTCGGCTTGAATGATGAGCACCGTACGAATTGTTGTTTCCGAAAGACTAGGCACATTTTATAACTTTTTGGTGAATACACTAGGAAAATCATTGGCATTTCTGGAAATGTGTACACATCTACAACCCTTTTTTATTATGCAAATGTTAGATGAGTGATGCTTTGGGAGGGTCAGAATATATTATGGGTATTTCCGTTATTTCACATGGTAAAAATAGTCCTGAAGAAAAATCCAATCAGCCCTTGGGAATGAATTGAGTTTGTAAGTCAAGGGTTCGCTGCATCTCCAGCCTGAGCTGCCTCCCTCATCTTCGCACCACCTGTATAATACTTCAGCTTACGTATTGCCTCAGTCCCTTCCTGCTGCTCTTTCAAATACAGCAGTCTAGGTAACTTATAAACAACAGACCTTTACTTGGCTCATGTTCTGGAATCTGGGAAGTCTGAGAGCTGCCATTTGGGAAGATCCTCATGGTGCATCGTAGCCTGGCAGAGGGTGAGCGGGTGCTCAGGAATGGCATTAACCCATGCACCACTCCTTACTGGTCCCATCCCTTCATCCTGTGACAGTGATAATTCATCCAATGAGTTTTGGAGGAGATACTCAAGCCATAGCGGATAGTTAATAAACTTCTGTGGAGCAGCATGTTCTGAATAGCTCTTCAGATTTTTTATTCTCACCACTTCTGTATCTTCCACAAGTATATTGTTCAGACTCCAGTGTTCCTCTTCTTGGTAGATGCTATTATCATTTACCACTTTCTCCAGGCCTTGAGAAATCCAGTTGGTGATTGCTTCAAATCACATCTTGATCTGACCATCTGGCTGCCCTTTCTTTTCTTTTTCTTTTTTTTTTTTTTTTTTTTTTTTTTTTTTTTTTTTTTTTTTTTTTTTTTTTTTTTGCTTTCTGAGACAGGGTCTCGCTTTTTTGTAGTTCAGGCTGGCCCTGAGCTCACTATGGTGCCCAGGCAAGCCTCCAACTCAGCAATCCTCCTGTCCCTGCCTCCCGAGTGCTGGGATTACAGGTGTGAGCCACCACGTCCGGCATTGTGGTATGCGGCGTTGATTGTTGGTGGGCATGTCTCCACGCCCAGCATTCTATGTGGTTACCGGGGATCGAACTCAGGACCTTGCGCTTGCGAGGCAGGCACCGGAACCACTGAGCTAACCCTCCGGCCCTGGCTGCCCTTTCTTAAACCACCCTCACTGCGTGTCTGAGCTGCCACTGTGGTCACC
Organism: Thryonomys swinderianus; assembly: GCA_004025085.1. Lineage (NCBI taxonomy): Eukaryota > Metazoa > Chordata > Mammalia > Rodentia > Thryonomyidae > Thryonomys > Thryonomys swinderianus. The sequence goes on from PVIC010029945.1 coordinate 13,926, forward strand.
TAATTGGACCTTATCCCTTGCACACCCAGCCACTCCCACCCATGTGGCGCTGCCACGATCACTCTTACCTCAGTGTGTCTTGAGCACAACCAACTCCATTCCTCCTGATGACCTTTTTTTCCTTTCATGCTGGATGATATGAGTCTAGGTTCCGTAGGGCTTTGTGTTTCATATGAATCCATACTTTGCAGTCATGACTTTTGACCAGTTAAGATGGCCTCCATGCCCTGGTCACTACCTTCTACTCTGTACTCTCCTTTGCTTTAGAACACATCACTATTTGACATCATATTATACCGCAGTCTCCTGATGAACTGATCTGTGTCCCCAACTATAGTATATGCTCCATGGATTAATCCTGACAAAGACATAGTCATAAAAATTAAACCATTGTACGGAAGCTTAGAGGTATTTTCCTCAGGCATCTGACATTTAGATCGACTTCATATCCTTTCCACTGTTTGTGCAATGAATATTTTTATTGAATCATATCTTCCCACTGATCTCCACTATCATTATTTGTTCACAGAGAAAAATTGCCTTAGTATTAAATAGAAATTTTACCAAGGACAATAATACCTACTCTCTTGACAGTACGCAATTAATCTTCCTATATAGTCCATAGAAGGAATTATTCATTCAGACAATGGAATGTGACCATTTCTGGCAGCATATGTGGAACCAGAACAGATATCCACACAATGACTTTTTGTACCAAACCTGCAGATATAATAAATCTCAGAATAAGCAGGGATTGTGTGCTTTTGTACCAAAGCCAAGATCTAAAAATAAAACAAAAATGTGCTGTATAATACTTTTCCCCCTCAACTGCACTTTTACCATATAAGAATTCCCTATTGAGTAGATTGTGCAATTTATTATACAGTCAGCATTTATTCTTCTTAAGAAGTGCTCAGTAGATCAGGTTGTTGGGTAACTGATGGAAGACTATCTAGATTACCCATCATTGATTATTTCTTAGACCTCACACTAACTTTAGCCATCAGCAACGCTTCTTAGCCAGTGCTTTGCTCCTTTTCCTTTCATAGGAGCCTGTAAGATGCTAAGCACCTTTCTCTGTGTGCTGAGGAGCCGCACTGCCCTAGTGAGGAATATCGATTTTCCATTATTCCTAGATGCCACATGATGCATTTCCATTAGTAGTAAACACTTATAAGTCTGACTTTTATTTTGTCCTTTATCACATCAATCTGCCAGGTCAGGACATCTGTAAATGGAGCTCCGTGCATTTCATCAGTCATGTTTCCATCTTGGTGTTTAAAGGAATGAAGCTCTCAAAGTGTCTCGATGTAATGAAGCTTGTTTTAAAAACCAACTGCTATTTTTGCCAAAGCCTTAAAGCAAGTTTTCTTTAACAGTAATAGACTATACCTACTTTGCAGACCTGCTCTGGGCTTGACTTATTTATCGATAGGCACTGAACTAATACATATTTCTCAGAGATGTATGTTGTCTTCAAAATTAGCCTGAAAATTTTGTAATAGCTTTTGTAAGAAGAAACATTAAGAAAGCACATTAAACAACGCTACAGAATAGACCCTTGCCATAAACTAGATTGTTCAGCCAACAAAGATTCCGAGTTCATTGGTATTTGGGAATGCACAGAAACATGTTAGGTGCCATGGTTAGTGTGGACCTGTAATCCTACCTACTTAGGAAGCCAAGGCAGCAGCATCGCAAGTTCAAGGCCAACCTGGGAAACTTAGTAGGGCCTGCTCAAAATAAAAGATAATAAACACTGGAAATGTAGCCTAATACTCCTAGTTCAATCCCCAGTACTGCAAGAAAGAAAAAGGGGGAGAGGTGGGGGAAAGAGAGAGACAGAGAGAGAATGAATCAAGTTCTTTTTTTTTTTTTTTTTTGAGACAGGGTCTCGCTTTGCAGTTCAGGCTGGCCCTGAGCTCACTATGTGGCCCAGGCAAGCCTCGAACTAAGCAACCCTCCTGCCTCTGCCTCCCGAGTGCTGGGATGACAGGCGTGAGCCATCATGCCCGGCCAAGTTCTTTAAAACATTTCAAGTAAGAGATTTAGTGATGAATGAAGTTTGCCGTCTCTACTACTAGTTAACCAAACTCTATTTCAGGTAGGAAGCCAAGACTTCTTACCGAGAGGATTTAAATCTCTTAAGTATTATGTGGGTCTCGAAAAGGAAACCCTAAAGATTACAGAGTGTGTTTGTCCTTCAAGGGATCAACCACAGCGAACGTTAAGACAAAGGCAGAGTAGAGCTGTGAGAAAACGGTTGGTGCCAAGGGGCGTCTGAGGTGGAACTGTGCTGCCTCCTTTCCAGATGGTCCTCGTGTCTGCCGCAGGGCATGCCTTGGGTTCCTCCCGCAGCAACATGCCTGCTTCTGCCTCCCACCACCGAGTGACCGCTCCACTTTTCTAAGCCTCTGGCCAGTTCATATTCACACTCTTACATTGGCTGGACTTGTCTCACGAGGTTGTTTGCTTTTAATTTACATGGTGCCTGAAAGAGCATCGGTGATCTTCCCAACATGATTTCTTTTTCTTTTTTCTTTTTTTTTGAGACAAGGTCTCGCTTTGTAGTTCAGGCTGGCCCTGAGTTCATTATGTAGCCCAGGCAAGCCTCCAGTTCAGCAATCCTCCTGCCTCTGCCTTCTGAGTGCTGGGATTACAGACT
>PVIC010029946.1:0-22192 GCA_004025085.1 Thryonomys swinderianus
GTGAGCCACCACTCCCGGCAAGCCTGGGTTTTAGATTCTAGCTTTCATTTTTGGCACTGCCACTTAACTTCCACATGACCTTACCCTGACTGACACCTGGGAGTGGTGCTCTTAGGGCCGTGGTAAGGGTTAAATGCCGTCGCACCCTGCAGCTGGGGACAGGCAGGAGGGCCTTGCAGGTTCATAGCAGTTCATCTTCTCACAGGAGCAGATCTCCCCAGACCTCCTGTCTCCTGTGCTTAGGTGTCATTGAGGTCCTCTGTTGGGATCTTGAGGGGATGAGTGGGTGCTTTAACACAAATGGGGCCCAAATGCAAGTCTAGAAAAGGTTAGAAACCAAGCATTCTGCAGGGTGGCTTTGAAAGAGAAGCTGTGGCAGGGGCTGGGCTTTCCTTTGGCAGGGACACCTGGAGGGGGCGCTCTTGGGCTGACCTGGGTCATGCTAGGTCTGGGGTAGCAGGTTCTACTCCCCTGTATTTATTCACTTTCTGTGCTTTTTCCCCCCCGCCAATGACCATCTGCCTATTTGGAAGGTTGTAATGATTTAAAAATATCATTAAAAATGAGTTGACTGCTTTGCTTTGTATCTGCCACTGCCTATCACATGTTTTACAAGCATGACCTCTGTGGTCCTCACTGGGATGGCTGAAGGGTGGCATTATCACTCCTGATGCTGAGGCCCACTGAGGAAAGTGGCTGAGATTGCTGCACACTGAATGACAGCCAGGTCTGGCCGTAGCTCGTCCACTGCAGAACTCTGTCTCTGTTAGCCGCTCTGCCCCTCTTCCTCCGGGATGCCCTCTGCTCCAAGCAAGGACCTCTGGTGTTAGCCAGCAGGTCTGTCCTCCAGTCGTGGGCAGCGGGGAAGAGAATGGGCCATGTCACCTGCTCCTTTAAGGGAGTCAGGGGAAGACTGATTCCTCCAGAGTGTAAGCAAAGGAAGACCCCAGATCAAACAACACAGAAAGCAGTACCAGGGCACAGGCTGCACCTGGACATTTCCAGGGAGCTCATGATTTGGGCCCTCCTTTCTTCTCTCCTTCTTGGCACATGAAGTTTCTTCGGTTTGCAGAGCACCCTGGCCACTTGCTTAGTATTTTTAACAGAAGAAATAGGATGGAAGGTGTTGGAGCCTCCTAAGGCTTCCTCACTGCAGTCTTCCCAGAGGGAGGGTGCTGGGCTCTGGCCTGGCAGAGGCTCTGTCCCATTCTAGGACCCCATTCATTTTCCTGGCACTGGACATAACAGAGCCCTCCACGAGTTCCACAGGTCAGGGGGCCTCTGGACGGCAGGGCCTGGCAGGCTAGTGGGAGTATGAAAATAGTGTTTTAACGACAAGTTATTACAAGGCTTTGACTTAGTGCAGACTTTCAGGGGATTTGTGGAAAATCTCTCTGGATTCTTAAGTAAGTTCTACTTTTTGATTTCATAATTTATCTTGTAGGAAATAATCTGAGATGAGCTAGAGCTTTCTGCACAGAGTTGTTCTTTGCAGCATTACTTACAAGAACAAAGAATCAGGAGCCACCCAATGAAGCCAGTTAGATAGTTCATGCATCCCTTACACTGATAATTGTGAAGGGGTTTTAAAGACCTGACATTCGTGAAATCTGATGCTAAGTGAAAAAGCAGGGCAAGGGATTCTGTTTCATGTTAATTCAATAACTTGCAAAATGTACAGGCCAGAGTAAAAGAAAGAAAGGGTACCGAATGTTAATTGTGCCTCACTTCAGTTACTGGCTATGTAGGTGACTTCAAGTTTCCTTTTTTTTTTGAGATAGGGTCTCACTTTGTAGTTCAGGCTGGCCCTGAGCTCACTATGTAGCCCAGGCAAGCCTCAAACTCAGCAATCCTCCTGTCTCTGCCTCCTGAGTGCTGGGATTACAGGCGTGAGCCACCACCCCCGAGCCACCACCCCCGGCACTGTGGTATGTGGTATTGATGGCTGGTGGGCGTGAGTCTCCACGCCCAGCATTGTATGTGGTTACTTGGGATCAAACTTAGGACCTTGCCTTTGCGAGGCAGGCGCCGGAACCACTGAGCTAACCGTCTGGCCCTCAAGTTTCCTTTTATAAAGAAGGATTTTTTTTCTTTTTTCAGTAGTGGGGATTGAACCCAAGTCCTTCATACTGAACTATACCCCCAACCTTAAAAAGAACCAAACACACATATAATTTGTGTGTGTGTGTGTGTGTGTTTGTGTACGTGTGTATTCATTCATTTTCTGAGACAGTTTTGCTAAGTTGCTTAGTTGAGCAGCCTGGGCTCAAACTTGCAGTCTTCCTGCCGCAGCCTCCCAGAGTGCTGGTGTTATAGGCACATGCCACCATGTTTGGCTTTTCCCCAGGTTATCTTCTTTCCCAATATTATTTTCCAAAATTTCTACAGTGTATATTTCTAGTTTAGTAGTTGTGCAGCTCCTCGCCCTCCTCCTGGACCTGTTTCAAGGAGGACCACCAGATGTTGAAGTGTTGGGAGGTAACGGGTATTGCCAGGTGACACTGCTTGTTTCCTTCTCCCATGCAGTGCCTTCTTGGAGCATGGGGGTGTTGCCCAGTAGCAGCAATAAAATGAATATTTCATGCAGTCTTTGCCTAGAGTCTGTTGGCAGATTGAGATACTTGCTTTAGTCTAAACTCATTTCAGAGTTTAGGGGCCAAGCTGTTCTGTGGCTTTTGGAGTTGGAAACATGAAAGAAATCTGCCTTCCTTCTATTTGTTTAAATATTAAAGCATGTAAAATATTTCTTCTCCTTTCAGATAACTAAAACACAGCTGACTGCATTGCAGTGAGGTGCAGAAGCTGGCTCCCCGGGTGGGTGATTAACTCCATGGTAATGGCCAGGCAAATTTTAGCGAAGTCATTAAACAGCTCTTGGGAAACTGTTATTCTTTTATCTCCAGTAGAAACCCCAGCCTATGTCTTAGGACTGAGCACATTGTTTGGTGGCCAACAGGAAGAGCCTTCTCCAAAGTCAAACTTGGATTCCTTGCCCTTGATCAGATCCTTTGTGTCTGGTAGGGCATGAAGGACCTGACCCAGTTCTCCATCTCTGGGTGGATATTCATATGCCTAGGTACTAAACATGTGGTTTCCTCCATCAGTATTTTCTTTTCTTCCTCCCCTCCTTCCCTCTTCTCTCTCTTTTCTTTCTCTCCTTCCTTCCTTCCTGCCTGCCTTGCTTGCTTGCTTTTTTTCTTCCTCCCTTCCCTTCCCTTCCCTTCCTTCCTTCCTTTCTTCCTCCCTTTCCCCCTTCCTCCCCACTCCCTCCTCCCCTTCCCCCTCCCCTCCCTCCCTCTGCCCTCTCTTTCTCTCTGTCTCTCTCCCCCCTTCCTTCCTTCCTTCCTCCCTCCCTCCCTCCCTCCCCCTCTCCCTTCCTTCCATTTGGGACCTTGTACTGAGAGGCAGGTGCCGGAACCACTTGAACTCATGGTGATCCTTCTTCCTCAGGCTGTGATTACAGGTGTGTGTCACCACACCCAGGTCCTCTGTTAGTTTTTCATGCTGAAACTTTCCCAGCATCTGTAGAACATAGGCTAGTGTGTGGTTATGGGCTAAGATGCTAAAGTCATTGGATTTGTCCCAGTTCCTAGTATGATGGGGACCAGCACATCCCCCTTGTTCTTAGAGAGCCTCTTGTGAAACTCAGGAAAGCTTTTCTCTCAGCAAAATGCCCATCACTGTCTCCTGGTGTTTGGGCCCCAGGTGTGGAACTGACCCTCCTGGAGCAGCAGTGACCCAACTAGACTTGGTGGGGGTGACTTTTCAGGGACTCCCCTTGCTAGGGAGCCTGAACATGGAGCCCTCTTCCTTGTGGATTGGCCTGGACCGTCATCAGAGCCTAAAAATGTTTGTCGGCAACTCTGTTTGTGAGAATGTATCTGAAGGGAAAAACAGAAAGAAAACAGACTGATTTATGAACTTGTCTTCTGACACTTAACCCCAAATAACTACAAAGAAATTGCTCTCAAGTTGTTGAGTGGTCAGGATCAGAATGATGTTGGACAAAATCACAGGATTCTCCTTTCTGAGTCTCAACATGTCTGCTCTATTCTGTTACTACACAGAGTTTGAATATAAGACAAGAGTGAATTGACGTGCATGTGGGTGGGATGTGTGCAGTGCATTGTAAGATCACAGCGGCCTTTGATACAGACTTTTTTCCAGTTATTTTTAGATTATAGGCAGAACTATGAAAAATACATGGTTGAAATGATACACTGCATGTAGCTTTTTCTTCTGCTTTTTAACTCTAACATTGTATTTTAAGCATTTTTCCCACACCATTAATCTCTTTCTGCAAGCATCTTTTTCATGGCTGCAGGCACCCTACTGTATGAATATACAGTTTATTGAAACATCTGGTAACATGGAAAGCACAGACTTAGAGAAATTTGTGTTCAAACTTGTGGCTGTCATTCACTGGCCCTAGCTGGCCCCCAGCTCGAGGGAGGCAGAGTGACAAGTACCTTGTTGGGTCACAGAGAGGGTGAGAGGGACTCAGAAGGTACTCAACAAACTGTAGCTGCTATTGTTACCAGTGGTGGTGGGGGCAGCTTTATGTTGTGCCCCCAAAGACAGAGTTTGGATGCTCACAGCATTTTAGGAATTTGCAGCCCAGCCCTGGCCTTGGTTTTTAAAGTAATATATTTTCCCTCTGTTACTTTGGTTACTCCTTTTGCATTTTCCCTCTTTGTTCTGTGTATTTTTGTAAGCTGCTTTACATCCTTTTTTAGTAAGGCAGATTATAAATAAATAAACATTATCCCCTCTAGTGTTAGATACTCAGGTTGTTTCTGATTTCTTGCTATTGTAAATAATGCCACACAGAATATCTTTGTACATCAGGTTCTGCCCAGAGTTGGGTTATTTCCTGGGGCTGGGATCCTAGAATTGAATTGCAGGACTGAAGGGCAGATGCATTTTTGAGCCTCTGAGTGCTGAGTTGCTTCTCAGAAGAGTACCCCAGTCTACAGCCCCAGCAACTACTGTGGGAGCAAAAGCAAGAATTGGGTCCCCACTCCTGGAAGCACCTGTGAGCAGAGACTTCTTTTTAGTCCTGCTTTCCTCTGGGCCCAGGGTTGCCAAGCTGGCTGCTTACCTGGCTGTTGTTCTCCACCCATCAGTAAACAGAGCTCAGGGCCCGGGTCTGTCCCAGCTTCCCCACTTTTGGTAAATCATGTTTCTGATGGGAAGGCAGTCCTGTCGCCAGCCAGTCCTGCCTGCATAGACAGCCCCCTCTGCCAAACAATGGACACATTCAGACCGAACTCGTGTTTTCAGTTATTAAAAAACGGAGCCGTCTGTCTCTGCCTGTGACTTGCCTGTGACTTTAATCTTTAAGCCTTTATTCCCTCTACTCTGTCCTCCTTCTCTTAACCTTTTGTTCATGCAGTTCCGAGCTCCAGGATATGTGGGTCCAAGAGTCTCTGCATGTATTATACCTTCGCCTGGCAGCTACAGCTGGTTGTAGCCCTGAGGAGTGAGGTGGGGTGGGGGGTCAGATGAGAGGGAAGGAGAAAAGGAGAGGTTCAGTTCTCCTCACCTTAGTGACCCTTTGGACTTGGCAGTGAGTCCTTAGTGTTTTGTGGCTGTGGAATGAAGTGCCTCCTCTCCGTCCTTTCCTCTTTCTAACTTTCAGGAGGCTGGTACTATCTCAGATTGCTTAGTCCTAGCAGTTTATATCTTCCAGGAGCTTCTTAGCATCTCTTCCTGGGAAATCGTTCTTGGAGTTGTATGTTTCAATGAAGCAAAAATCTCAAGGATTTTTCCTAAGACCTTCAAGTTCCCTGTAACAGAGCCAGAGAACTCAGGACACAGACACATCTCCCTCTGGCTTTGAGCTGGGGCCCACAGTGATTCCCATGCAGGGCACTGGAAGGTTTGAGACTGGTGACAGGGCACATGTGCCCATGAGGACACTAGAGACTGTCCTTTCTTAAGTGGGTGCTGGGGCATCCGGCCTGCAGAAGGATCCTGTCCACAGCAAGTTGCTCCTGCTCAGAGCCTGAGGTGGCTTCAAGGGCCCTGTGGTCAGGCCGAGTGAGCTTCAGCCTGGGTGTAGGGGCAGGTGTGAAGGGCAGGCCTGCAGGAAGGGTGTGTGAGTGTCTGTATCTATGTCTGTTTCTGTGGTCTGCATTCATGCATGTGCATGTTTCTACATGCAGAACGACCTTGTTTCTTCTAAAACTGTCTGACTACCAAGTTTCCATGACATTTCAGCATGTTGAACATGCTGTAGGTTTGCATGCCTTTCCCTCCTCATTCAGGGCTGTGGGCAGTGGGTGGGTTGGTGTCTGTTCATCTGGCCTTGTCCACATGTGGTTCTCTTGGCCATGTGCTTATGTATGAACATTGCCATTTTAACATTAGGTCTCACAGAGCACTGTGCCACACCTGCTGTGGGCATTCACCTTCCTTGGGGGTTGCTACCCATGAACACTGAGTTAGGTTTTGTCATGGCCCAGTGGCTGCAGCATCGGGCCTTGTCTCCATGACCCGTTTAACCAGTCTAATGGTGGACATTTTAGTACTTCTGGTCTTTTACTAAGTGAGTATATCTTTATTTTTAAGTTTCATGGATTGAACCCAGGGCCTTTGCACTGAGCTTAAACCCCATAATATCCTTATTTTTATTTATTTTTGTGAGACAATATCTTGCTTTGTAGTTCAGGCTGGCCCTGTGCTCACTGTGTACCTCAGGCAAGCCTTGAACTCACAGCAATCCTCCTACCTGTGTCTCCTGAGTGCTGGGATTACAGGCGTGAGCCACCATGCCTGGCATTGTTGTATGTGGTTACCAGGGATGGGACCAGGGATTTTGCGCTTGCTAGGCAGGCACCAGAACCACTGAGCTAAATCTCTGGTCCCAGCCTTCCTTTTATTAGTACATGTCTGCAGTACTAGTGTACATTCCTCCGAGGGAGTAGGTGCATGTAAACACCCCCTCTCCCCAGTCTCCAGATGCCCTGCCCATTTTCTAGTGGTCTCTCTCCCTTAGCAGGGACCTCTGTGCACCTGGATAGAGAAGGCACACAAGTTGCACCCCTGGAGAGAAGCCAGTCTCAGCATGGACTTGTGTAGAAATGAATCTGATGCAGATGTCTGACCCTGCTGAGGAGTAAGTGTGGTCAGGACTGGTCTTGATGCCACTCAAACTGTCAGCTCTGGGATGGCAATAGCTTGCTATTGATTCTTTGATTGGTTGGTGATGATCCCAAGCTTGAGTTATTCTTAGTCACTGGTTGTAAAATTTTATTGATTGATTGGGACAGGGTCTTGCTTTGTAGTTCAGGCTTGTCCCAAACTCACTATGTAGCCCAGGCAAGCCTGAACTCACAGCAATCCTCCTGCCTCTGCCTCGCAAGTACTAGGATTACAGGTGTGAGCCACCATGCCCAGTACTGTGGTGTGTGGTACTAATTGCTGGTGGGTGTGAGTGGCCATGCCCGACATTGTGGTATGTGGTTACCAGAGATCAAACTCAGGAGTTTGTGCTTGCCAGGCAGATGCCAGAATCACTGAGCTAAATCCCTGGCCCTTTAAATTTTATTTTATTTCCTTTTTTTACTTTACATGTATTTTTCCTCTTCCTCCCTTCTTCGTATCCTTCCTCCCTCCTTCCTTTTCTTCCCTCTCTTCCTTCTTCCTTCTTCCTTCCTCCCTCCCTCCCTTCCTTCCTCATTGTACTGGGGATTGAACCTAAGATCTTCACAGTAAGCTACATCATTAGTCCTTTTGAATTTCTCATTTTAAGATCGGGTCACTCAATTGCATGGGCCAGAACTAAACTTCTGATTCTCTTAGCCTCTCAGAGTGCTAGGATTATAGAGAGACCCTGCCACATTGGCTATGAGGCTCTTTTATGATCACTGGTACCTCTTTCCCTGCCAAGTGAATGGGGATGAATTCGGCTGCTGTGGGCCATGGACAGGAGATAAGAGCAGTAGCTGATCCTTGTTCGAGGCTTTCTCTGCAGAGGAGAACCAGGAGCAGTGTGGTGGGGATAGGTCTGAAGAGGGCTGCTGAGCCAGGAGCTGGGGCAGAGGGCCTGGGTGGTGCCCACGATGAGATGGGCCACATCCAAGTTTAGGCTGACTTGGTGCAGATGGCCACCTAGCCTGACACAGGATAAACTTCCAGCCTAGGGACCCGTAAGGAGAGATAGAGACCCTGGTTCAGGAGTTTGGGAAGGAGGCCTGGTGAGAAAAGGTGATATGGCTGAGGACCTGCAGAACCTCGGGACCCTAGTGTGTCCCAGCAGCTCCCCCCCCAAAACTACTGTCACTGTTTTGTTCTGCACAATGAAGATGAAAGGCCTTTCCAGTGGGCACCTTTATACTTGCCAGCTAGACTTTAGCTTTTTTCTTTCTTTTTTTTTGCTGGACCGGGGATCGAAGACTTTAACATTTTATTACCCTTGCTTTGGCACATGTGAACCCATGGGATCCATCTGTTTGAAGCCTTCCAATCCATTTTTATTTTTTATTTATTTTTTTAGTTTTTTGAGATAAGGTCTTGTTTTGTAGTTCAGGCTGGCCCCAAACTCACTGTGTAGCCCAGGCCAGTCTCAAACTCACAGCATCCTCCTGCCTCTGCTTCCCGAGTGCTGGGATTACAGGTGTGAGCTACTGTACCCGGCATTATGGTGTGTGGTACTGGGGATCGAACTGGGGACCTTGTGCTTGCCAGGCAGACGCTAGAACCACTGAGCTAAATCCCTGGTCCTCCAATCCATTTTTAGAAAAATTTAACTCAGTACCCTAAAGACATCAAGGTATTTCCTCTTAAATACCTCAGGAAGAATTTACCATATTTTTTTAACCTTTTTTTTTTTTGCAATTTTATAATGTGTAAAATGTATACACAATGAAACGTACACATTAACTCGTTAACTCTGTGATTTTTCCAGACTTGTATGCCAATCCTGCTATGACATCCATCAGCCCAGAACAGTGGCTCCTGCAGCTAAGTATGGGATTTATCTCTGTGCTCCCACAAAGACCACAACCTGGCCCCACCCAAGAGGTCTCAGCAGCCTGCCTGTGGGCTTGGGCATATGCTGTGGGCGTCTAAAAGTCCCTGGACGATTCTAGCATATGCACAATGTTGCGACCCGTTGCCTACCTAGCTCTCTTCACTGCACCCTCATATCTGAAGAGAATCACTGTTCTTGGTCTTTTCCACCACAGATTAATTTTCCCTGTTCCTGAGTGGAACTTTCAGAATGTAAGCTTGTGTAAGCTTCTCTCACAGGGAATCTCATCACTGTCCTGTGTGGTTTCCTGGCTTTGACCCAACATGTTCCATGACCTCTTCTTTTTTTTTTTTTTTTTGGCTTTTTGGAGACAGGGTCTTGCTTTGTAGTTCAGGCTGGCCCTGAGCTCACTATGGTGCCCAGGCAAGCCGCCGCGAACTCAGCGATCCTCCTGTCTCTGCCTCCCGAGTGCTGGGATTACAGGCGTGAGCCACCACGCCCAGCATTATATGTGGTAACCGGGGATCGAACTCAGGTCCTTATGCTTGCGAGGCAGGCGCCGGAACCACTGAGCTAACCCTCCGGCCCCATGACCTCTTCTTGATCGACAGCTGAGCTGTTCTCAGTGTTGCCCTGGGATGAGTAAAGATTCCAGGACTCTTCTTGTCCACAGTTTTGTGTAGACTCGTGCTGCATTTGTCATGGGTAGATTCCTAGGAGTGGAATTTCTGGGTCATAGGTTATGTCTATGTTTGGTTCAGTAGAAATGCCAGACTTCTCTCTAAAGTGCATATACTCCCTCCAGAATTCAAGAAAGTTCCTGTTGCTCCATATCCTTGGGACTATTTGACATTTTAGTTTTTAACATTTAAAACTCTAGTAGTGTGTGTTGGTATCTCACTGTGGTTTTCATTTTTGTTTCCCTGTTAAATACTCTTTAGTAGTTATCTGTATATCTTCTTTTGTAAAGCATCCTTCAAATGTTTTGCCCATTTTTTCTTTGTGTTTAAATTTTATTTTGAATTATAGGAGTCTGGTTTGCTAGACTTTTGTCAGACATAGGCTTTAAAAATATTTTCCTATAATTTGAGGCTTGCTGTTTGTTTTGTTAGTGGTCCCTTTTGATAAGCGAAAGTTCTAAATCTTGGCTGAGTATAATTTATCATTTTCCTCATCTTGGCTATTGCTGTGTCCTGTTTAAGACTTTTGTCTACTACTAAGTCACAGAGACATCCTCTTACCATCTACAAAATTTTATGGCCTAAGGCTTTACATTTAGGTATGTGATCCATCTTGAATGAACTGTGTGTGTGGTGTGAGATGAGGGGCAGAGCTGACTTTTTTCTGTATGGCTATCTAGTTCCAGTTCATCGTTTGTTGAAAAGTCTTTCCTTCATCTATTGGATTATTTTATTGCCTTTGTTGAAAATCATTTAACCATTTTAAGTGTGGGTCTATTTCTGGGTTCTATCCTGTTTCATTGATCTGCAATCTGTCCTATACTATTGTTACTCTGTCCTTATTTAGCAGCTTTAGAAAGTAAGTTTTAAAGTTAAATAGTGTGAATCCCTCAGCTTTTTTCCCTCAGGATTGCTTTGAATATTCTAGGTTTGTATTTCCATATAAATTTAAGAGCAACTTTCCAATTTCTTTTTTTTTTTTTTTTGAGACAGGGTCTCGCTTTCTAGTTTAGGCTGGCCCTGAGCTCACTATGTATCCCAGGCAAGCCCAAACTCACAGCAATCCTCCTGCCTCCTGAGTGCTGGGATTACAGGTGTGAACCACTATGCCCAGCATTGTGGTGTGTGGTACTGATTGCTGGTGGGCGTGAGTCATCATACCTGGTGTTGTATATGGTTACCAGGGATCCAGCCAGGGACCTTGTACTTGCTAGGCAGGCACCAGAACCACTGAGCTAAATCTCCAGCTCCAACTTTCCAATTTAAAAAAAAAAAAATCCTGAGATTGTGATTGGGATTACCTTGAATCTTTTGCTGACTATGTGGAAAAATGAGTATTCCAGTGTGTGAATTTGTCATATCTCATTTATTTGAGTAGTGCCTTTCAGTGAAAATAAAGCGATCTTATGCATATTCTGTTGAATTTATTCCCAAGTAATTCATTTTTTCATTGTTGTGATTTTTTTTTTTTGAGACAGGGTCTTGTTTTGTACTTCAAGCTGGCCCTGAACTCACTATGTACCCCAGGCAAGCCTTGAACTCACAGCAATCCTCCTGCCTCTGCCTCCCAAGTGCTGGGATTACAGGGGTGAGCCACCATGCCCGGCATTGTTGTATGTTGCTAGTGGGTGTGAGTCACCACGCCCAGCATTGTGGTATATGGTACCTGGGATTGAATTTGGGACCTAGTGCTTGCAAGGCAGATGCTGGAGCCACTCAACTAAATCCCTGGCTGTAAGTGATATTTTTATGTGTTGCTACTACATATTGATCTTACCTTACTAAACTCTCTTGTTACTTCTGGTAGTTGCTTTATAGATTACTTAGGATTTTCTCTATAAATAATCATGTTGCCTATGAATAAAGATAGTTTTACTTCTTCCTAATGTCTTCTAATGTTAATATGTTTAAAAAATCTAGGGGCCCAGGCCTCGGGAGGCAGAGGCAGGAGGATTGCTGTGAGTTCAATCCTGGGCTACTTAGTGAGCTCAGGGCCAACCTGAACTACAAAACAAGACCCTGTCTCAAAAAACTTTAAAAAAAAATCTGTATACTGTTTTTCTTGCCTTACTATACTGGATGGCACATCTTAAAATGTTGGGAAGTGGTAAGAGTAAACATCTTTGTCTTGTTCTGATCCTAGGCTGTATTAGCCAGCTTTTCTAGTGCCAAAACAAAGTACCTGATGCCTACAACTGTAAGAGGGAGAGGATTAATTTGGCCCTCAGTTTCAGGGATTTAGTCCAAGGTCTGCTGGCTTCAAGGCAGAAACAGCATGGTGGAAGGCCTGGGGAGAGGTCAGCTGTTCATGTTGTGGTGGTCAGGAAGCACAGAGGAAGGGAAGAGACAGGGAGGAGAACATACCTGACTAGGTCACACCTCCTAATAGCATATTTAGCTGGTTACTCACCAGTGGATGAACAGAGTGTCCCCAATAACCCAGGCACTTCTAGAAGCCTTGCCTCTGAACACAGCCTTTTGGGGGACATTTTAGATCTGAGCCATCACATGAAAACAAAGGATTTACTGTTTCTCCCTTAGTGTGATACTAGTGGTAGATTTTTGTACCCTCTTTTATTGAGTTGAGGAAGTTCCTTTCTGTTCCCAATGTGGTAAGCATTTTTTTTTACTAGAAGTAGTTGTTGAATTTGTTGAAGTATTTTTCTGTATTTACTGAAATAATTATATAGTTTCCCTTTTTCATTTGTTAATATGGTGAATTACACTAAATTTTTTCAATGTTAAACATTAAAAAATTATAAAATTCCCTTTAAACACTGTTTCAACTGAGCTCAGGATGTTTTCTTAATATAGTTTTAACATGTGCTTGTGGAACTCCTGGAAGTGGGCGACTCTCTCCACAGATCAGCCTGTGGCTGGAACATAGACTGTAACTGGCATGGTCAGTCAGGCCTGAGAGGCAGAAGTGGGAGGCAAGGAAGCGGTGGACAGCAAGGTCTTGTTCTGTCAGTGACCTGCCAGTAGGATCTCCTGGGGACAGGTGGGATTTTAGCCCTTTAACGGTGTCGTATTCCAGAAGATGCTCCCTCTAGGTCTGCCTGTTGTGGTCTGCAGTCATGGTAGGCTGTTTCCTTACAGTGCTGTCCTCACCACGGTTGAGTGTTGGTGGCAGTGTAGGAAGGTGGTGGACACCAGTTCCAGGATAGAGGGAGGGCAAGTCAGCCACTGTCCCAGCTGCCACCCTGTGCCCAGGTACTGGTCAGATGCCTCGTATGTGGTGTCCTGTTTAATCCTGACCTGAGAGCCAGGCCCAGCTGAGGAAATGGAGGCCTAAGGAATCAGAGATAAAGGGGACAGTAAGTAGTGACAGAAATGGGCCTGGAGCACAGGTCTTTTAGCCTTTAGAGCTGGTGGCTCCTATGTGGTATCTTGCAGTGTGGGGAAATCTGAATTCTGGAGTGTATCTTTGAGCCTTAAGGAAACAGCTGTAACAGGAGTTCCCAAGATAATGTATGAGTTGATGCAGACTAGTTAATGATCTGATAACTGGGCCACTGCTATACTTGGTCTATATGGTATCAAGCTTGATGCTTCATTAGGTAGGAAAACCCAATAACTCAGGAATCCTTGTTGTGTAACGTGGTCACCTGGTATCAAGGAAACACTAGAATTATCTGTGGAAGTGTCGCATTAGGGATGGCTTTTCTCAGTGGGCTGCAGAGAAGAGCTGTGAAGTAGTTCCTGTTTTCTCAGTGACTATATTATAAGATTGTCACAAATTTTCAAGGATCAAGTCCTTCGTGTACTGTGGTTAACTTTTATGAGGAAGCAGTTTAGAAGAATATGTACTTCAGGAGAGGATAGCGGAATAGGAGTTTTAAGAGCAGAAACCTAGCACCATATTGGTTGGGCATGAAAACTGATTCATTGCTTTGTTCTGCAGTCTTGGGCTGGTGACTTAACTACTTTGCATTCTAGTTTTTCTTGTCAGAGATGATAAAAGGGTATTTATAATGGTCATTCTGAGGATTCATGAATTAATATATAAAGTGTATAAAACAAAGTTGGCTGCATAATCAACTAAAAATAGGAGCTAGCATTGTTAGGGTTACTAATATTTGTTACTAGTATAATTATAATATTTATTTCCTGATCTTTGAAGAACTGTCTTCCCTTGTATGGCTTTTGTAAGCTGGATATTCCCCATCATCTTGTCCCTCCCTCCCCCTTTCCTTTCCCCTCCCTCCCACCCCTTTTCTTTCTTTCTGGATTTTTTATTTTTTTTATTTTTGGCTTTTTAAAATTTTTTTTTATTTTTTCCTGTACCGGGGAATGAACTCTGGCCCTTGTGCATCCAAGTTTGGCATGGTGCCACTTGAGCTAAATTCCCAGCCTCTTTCTGGCTTTTTGAGATAGGATCTCTATGTCGTCCAGGCTGACCTTGAACTCATGGTGATCCTCCTACCTCATCTTCTTGAGTGTGGGGATGACAGGGGTGCACCCCCATGCCTGGCCAATCTCCCTTGGGTGCTCCATGTGTATTTGTCACTGCGCTCAGTGTGCTCTGGAGTTGCTCTTGAGCAACTGCATCTGTTGTTACAATTCTACCCTGCCACTTGGCCCAGCAGGCTGGGTTGTAGTAGGATGATGCGAGGGTGCATGGTAGCCCCACTTAGGGCCCCACTTGCACCAGTGCCTTTTGCTGAACAAAAGATGCTCAGAGAAAATCAGTTTGCCTAATCAAGGTAGATCAAACTTAACTACTTTCAAGAATGAAGAGAGGAGCCCATCACCATCACATTTCCCCACTAGGTCCTTTTAGTGGTGGACTCCCTAGAAGAAGAGCTCTCGGCTTGACTCTTGCCAGGCAAGATGGAATCATTGTGTACTGATTGTTTGAACAGGTACAGACTTGGTGTGCAAGAAATTCTATTTAAAAGAATGAGAATTAATTGCAGTTCTCATTTTGTTTCTCATTTGACCCTTTTGTTACTCATTTGTCTCCTGGTTCAGTCAGGTGTTGCTTGACTCACTCATTTTGTACCTGAGGTTTATGTTTGGCCCCTGCTGAGCTCAGAGACACAAAGGGAGTTGAGGATACTCTATCTGTGGAAGCTCCAATCTGGTGCGAAAATGGACACAGAAGTCCCCTTCTCAGCGCCACTGAGAATGCCTGAGCTGAGGCAGCAGGGGAGGGACACAGTGGAGAGAGTGGATGCTGGATTTCTGCTGGTTGCGGGTGGCTCTCAGGAAGGAGCCTAGCCTTCCACACCCAGTGCCATCGCTGTGAGATCTGCTTCACAGAAAGGGTCCCCAACAGGAGGCCTGGTGGTATCAGGCAGCATTGGAAAGGCCCTTCTCCCTGTAAACATTTTATTAGACCATTACATTGCCTTCAGCTTCTCCCACATTTCTAATGCCCTCAGGAGGCTGAGCATAACATGTCCATTTCTAGGAAACTCTTGGTTCCTGGAGGGTTATTCTTTGACCTAATTTCCCCTGACCTCTTGACTCTGCTTGATTTGCTTGACTGAGGTAACTGGTGGGGGGAAAGTGTTTCCTTGGGCTAAGAGATGGGGCTCCATAGCCCCAGGAGGCCCTGGCCTGCTCAGAAGTCCTTTGATCTTCACAGTTGTATGACTGTTACAACGATTCTTGCAGAATTACCGACAGTGCAGCCTCTGTGAGGGGGCGATGCCCAGTGCACCAACCCAGTTGGACGCGTGTGTGGCCTCCTTTCTCATATTAACATCAAAACTCCATAAGGATTTTACAGTGCAATGCAGTGTTGATTGGAGAAGCCCTGCTGAAGACGCAGGGAGTAAGTGTAGTCTGTAAATCACCGGTGTTCAGCTTTGGGTCCCATGCTGTGTAAGTGGTTGGCAGGAGTGGAGGCGCAGTCTGGACAGTTTAGGTCCTGGGCCCCAGGCGGAACCTCTGTCTTTCCTGACTCCCTGGTTGTATTTATAAACAACTCCTGGTTAGGACTCCCTTAGCTCTCCATTCTGGTTGGCTTGCTTGGAGGAGGCATCTGACCACTATAAACCTTGAAAGGTCATCCTTGTCTTTATCAGACATGTTTTGAACTTGAACCTGAGTGTTAGAGGAAGGAGTGATGAGAAAGGTTTCCTTGGCCTGTATAAGCACAGGGTCATGTGTGTGTGCGCGCGCACATGTGCACATGCATGCACACATGCAAAGCGCTGGTGCAGGTGTGTCACACAAACAGCTGTGGGCCGCAAGACAGCTGGCAGGAGCTGCTTTGTGATGGTGGGTCTGTGTGCAGAGGAGAAAGCTTGGGCCCTGAGAGTGCCGGGTAGACCAGCAGTGGCCCTTACTGTTCATCCACCACAGCTGGGCGCTCACCATGTGTTACTGCTGGCTCAGGCTGACTTGTAAAGCAGGAGTCTCACTCAGTGGGTGAAGGCTGCGGCAGAGTATAGAGCTGGGATGGGGCTGTGCCTCACTGCCTGCTTTCCACTGATTTCTCTGAGCTGCCAGGAGACAGAAGGAGGCACTACAGGTGAGAGAAGCCTTGGTCAGGGGGAGAGTGGCAGAGGGCAGCCAGGGCCTGATGACCAAACACAGACTCTGCTGGCTAGACCTGGGCTGGCCTGTGCCACAATCCTGGCCTGCCTGGAAGGAGACCCTTTGAGTTCCAGTTCAGATAAATGGCATTTGAACATTAAATCAGAAAAGAATATTTTTATTGCTATAATTCAGGGTTTCTTAATTTTAAAATATCAAATGGTGGCACAAACCTCTAATCACAGCACTCAGGGGGATGAAGCAGGAAGATAATTGCGAGTTTGAGGCCATCCTGGGTTATATAGTGAGTGTGGCTAAGACCAAGACCAAGTTCAAGGCCAAGATCCTGTCTCAAACAAACAGTCAAACGATGAGTCAGACTTAACTGCACTGGAGTAAGTCTTCTAAAGCAGTATTTAGAAATAGTCAGCCTTTCTCCTCCTCGCTTTGTATTTCTTGGTCTTGTCCACTGGGAGGTTAGTTTACACTGTGAACTATGGAGAAGAGCAGCTGAGTTTGTTTGTAACTTCCAGATGGGTGTAAATTGCCAGGGAAGCTGCCACTCTTGGCTAGCTACAGAAGTGGTCCAGTTTTGGGATCTGTAAAGTTGGGTCACAATCTTACGGCATCTTTTCTAAAGCCTCCTCTTGTCCCGTAGACTTATTCTTTGTACACATGTGTATGCATGAGTGTGTGCATGCACATGTGTGTGCTCTCTCACACACACAAACCCAAGGTCAAGGAGAGTGAAGGTAAAGTGACTCAAACCCTCATTTTGACTCTGCTTCTCGTATTGAGCTCTTCCCTGGCACTGGAAATCAGAGTGCAGGGAGCTCTCTGTTGTTAGGGATCACACTTTGGGTTCACTAACATGGAACTGGCAGTGGTACGTATCCCTGTTCATTGTAAACTCTCCCCACCTGACACTTCTTAAATGTACGGAGTACTCAGTGAACTGTTCTGCTGTCAGGGCTCATTCATCCTGGCACCCAAATATTGTTTCTGACAGGGATGCCAGGCTGCAGCAGTATCACAGTCATCTGGCTGGCAGGGTTGCCCATCTGCCTCTCTCTCTCTTTGGTAAGCGACACCTGCCCTTTGTAGATTTTCTACCCCAGGAGCCTGTACTGCTGGGGACACTGAGGGCAGTTGGTTTAGTCCAAGGAAGGACGTCCGTGGGGCAGAGCAGCCTCCACAGCAGGGGGTGCCTCGGGTTCCAGCTGCTGAGTTCCTGTAGAGAGAGCCTGTGGGCGACTGGTCGGGAGGCTTCTGGTAGCTTTGATGTTCTGGGAAAGACCCAGTGACTGCCCTGTTGGAGTCTCGCCTTTCCTCCCTCCAGGGTCATCTGGTAGATACTGAATGCTGACTACATAGAGGGGATGAGAGTCCTGGCCCTGTGGGACTCACAGCCTGGAGGACAGAGCCCTGAAGCTGCAGACGGGGTGGGGGGACCAGTGAGAACAGGGAAAGGGTCACATCTCCCCCTGGAGGTGCCAGATCTAGGGGCAGTGGCCAAGTTATTGTGTCCCCTAGGAGTGGGGTATGTGGAAGCTGAATGCCAGGCTTCTCTGCCAGGCCACACGGGGCTGATTTTCTTGGCATAGGAATTATGCTGTGGCTGTGGGAGTTCACAGGTTGGGTGGAGCTGATGTTTTAGAGTCCTGGGCACCTTTTGGATGTTAGCATCATACCGACCTTGCACATGTGGCCTGGGAAGCTCTCACACCAGCCCATGGAGGGCCAGGGAATGCAGCACCTGCACTGCCAACCCTGTTCTTCTCTCCCCATTATGGAGCACCTGCAGTTTAATTCCTTTTTTTTTTTTTTTTGTATTAAGGATTGAAGTTGGTACCTTGAACTTGGCAGGCAGGCACCAGACCCACCAAGCTAAATCCCCAGCCTTGCAGTTGAATTCCTGTGAGCTAAGCATGAGTGGGAACTGCCTGTTTAGCCTCAGTGGAGATCAGGTGAGCGTGAGTGGCTAGCTCTGTGCAAGTGGCAGGGAACTGCTGTGTTATAGGTTTGTAAGGCCTTTGTCAGGGAAGGAGTTGACAGATGGAATTCACAGAGTATGCGAGGCCCGTATTCCACAAAGTGCACTCAGTGGAACACTCACTCCGTGGAACATTGATAGAGTATGGGAAAAGTGGAAGGCCTGCGAGTTTGAGAAGTACTGGCTCCACTGGGTTCAGTGATTTCCCCTGCCCTTAAAGAACTGCTCAGGACCTTTCAGCTTTGATTCACTGCTCCATGTTGTGAGTCTTAAAGAGCAGGATATAGTATTTGGCATGTCTGAAACTTATCTTGGAGACCTAGTTTAGTCAAGATCGACAGTGTATGCAAAACGCGAAGGCTTGAAAGACCATAGCTAATTCAGGAAACCAGACTTGCATGTCTGAGCAGAGGGAGTGTAGGAGGGAAAGGCAGTATAAAAACTTGGGGGGCCCAGGGGATGTGGACCAGTTTCTGAGAACTGCTTTTAGGTGGCTGATCTTTCCAAGCTGTGGGCATTCTCCAACCATCTGCTTTCTGTCTTGGGGTGATGCCACCTGTATTCAGATTTAATATATTGTTATAATCCAGTCTTGAAATTTTAAATCAATATAAGGAAGTTTTGTATCAACTAAGGCCAATAGAATTTAGATTATGCCCTTAGTTGATACTTACTCATTATTCACTTAGAGAGACCAAAAGATGTATTAACTCCCATTGCTGGGACACAATATCCAACACCCACAGAGTAAAGAAGAAGTCTGATTTGGCCATGGTTTCTTCAGGGGAGGTAGTCCATGGTCATCTGGCCCCAGAGCAGGAGCATCATGGTGGAAGGGTATGGGAGAGCAAATATACTTAGTCCATGGCAACTTTGAAATAGCAGGGAATGGTGTCTGAGAGGAGGATCCAGGAATCACTGGTAGTATCCAAAGTCACATCTGTGTGACCCAGCCAGACACACCTAGGAGAGCTTTGCTAATTTCCCAGGCTTCCCTTGATACATACAGGTAAGCTTTACCACCACAAAAGAGAACCAAGAAGTCAGGAACTTTCTTAGAGCACAATGATGGATCCATGTGCCACTCAAAACATCTCCCACTATGGCAGCTTTACTCTTAGCTGTGGGAATAGTTGCTGCTGCTGTGCTTTAGAGAACCAGTGCATGCAGCTCCACTGAGAGGCTTGGAATGGGTAGGATAGGTGACAGGAAGGCCAAAGACACCTGAGAGAGCATGCAGAGGCCTAGACTTTGGAGTTGTGGCTATAACCAGGGAACTCAAACTCTTTCATTATGTAATAGAATGGCAGGACTTGGGGACCATCAGTGGAGAAGGGTGTGGCCTAGTGGTGGCTTGGCCAGGTCTCCCAGGTAGCCCAGGAAAGTGCCAATTGAAGTTGGCAGAGAGGTGGGTGTGGGGGCACTGGATATGTCCTGGCTTTCAGGAAGTCTGTATGGAGATGTCCAGGGAGATGCATGCAACTCCCTGTAACTTATGGCCTCTGCCAGTGGAAAGAGCAAGAGATCAGAAGTAAGTGATATGGGTTCAACTCAGATTTTTTGGACAATGAACATTTCAAACTCCAACCTTCCAGACTGTTGGGAGGGTTGCAGGTGAGTAGTGCCTGGCATAGTTGTGGCATATGGCGGATGCACAGACTAGTAATGTTTAAGGTTCTTTTCATCTTCCTGGTTATATCTTTTGAAGTGAACAGCAGATTCCTGTCCATTACCCCTGGAGCGTGAGGCCTTTTGCTTATGTCTATCACAGGCATTTAGAGTGCAAGGGCTATGTGGCTTTCTTCTTCAGGGAGAGGCTCCTGGCTGTATGGTGTTCAGGGTCTTCAGTGTGAGGCCAGTGGGTATCACCACATCTTTCTCAGCCAGTTCTGTCTGCTCTTTAAGCAGCAAAATTGAAAAGGCCATACCTCCCTGCCAGACTTCCCTACACAAAGTGCCTAGAGGCCCAGAAAGCAGTAGTAAGAGAGCCAGGGCATTCTGTGCCATAGTTTGTCACTTAAAGTTCTTTGAACCATAGCATGGGACATCTTTGAGTTTCTGTGTTGTCATTTGCAAATTGGGCTTAATTTTACCCATTTCACAGAGTGGTTGGTGGCTTAGAGGTAACATGCAGTGAGCTGGGTACACCCGTGTTATAGGTGTGAATATGTGCTTAAAATACAGGCATCACTGTTCTTACAGCAGACAACTTCTGATTTCTTAGTACTGGGCGAAGCTGTTCATAGTGACATATCCAGAGCTAAATTCTCCTGTTGATCACATAACATAGAATAGTTTTGCTCACCAAGAAGAGACCCGCACATATTTCCTTCCTTTAGAACATATTGGTGTAGAGTTGGGCGTTAGAAGATTGATTTTCTTTGAGGCCTCGGCATCCCCTGAAGGCTGAGGTGAGGCTGCCCCCAGCTTGTATCTGGAGAGTGGTTGCCCTTGTTGCACCCAAGGTACCTTGCTGCTGTTCTTCAGTCCCAGCGTCACCTTGGTAAGTCATTCTTCTGCATTTACATACACCAGTTAGGGGCCAGGTCCATGTCCACTGCCCATCCATGATCCCCAACGTCAGAGTGCAGGCTGGAAGGACTGCAGGGGCTCTTGCAGCCCTGCTCCTGCCCAGCAACTCTGGCAAGTCTGGGATGGCGAAATCCAGGTCTGGCTGAGCCAACTGTACTGCACGCCAGTCTCCTAGGTCCTGAGAGAGCCCTTGGCCCTCGGTAGACTAAGTTGAGACCTAAGTGAGCATTGAACTAAAGGGCACGCCATGGCTGGAGATTGCCCAGTCCTCCCCAGTGTTGGGTTCTTCCTCTGACAACTATAGACCAATCCCAAATAGCCACCACAAACCCCTCCCACCTCTTGTGCTATATAACACCCTACACTTCATTCATTAAACAGAAGTGGTCCAGAAACCTCGCCAGAGTCTAGTGTATGTGTGTGACTTTGTGCCTCACCATATGCAGCCCCAGCAACAAGTCTGCACCTCTTCCTGTTAACCAGATTCAGAGTGACAGAAGGAAAGGGCTGGGGAGAGGGGACACCTAGAAGATGGCTGAGTAGTTGCACCCTGAGAATATTGATGGAAAACCGCACCCCACTGCTGTGGGTAGACCAGGGCTGAAGACAGAAGACTACTGCCGCAGCCTTTGCTACCTGCTTTGCAGATGAGTTAGGTTTTCCCCTCTCTGCGATGGCACCACAGAATTCAGATAAGCTCTGCCCACTGGGACTCAATGAAAGGAAACTGGAATGAGCAGAGAATGTTGAGCTGTCGCTGGCTCCTGGCTCCCACACAGGGCTCCTTCTCTGTGAGCAGTGTCCATGTCCTGGGAGCTTGTGGCCAGAGCCCCAGGCCCTGTCATGCGAAGGGAGCTGTCACCGCTCCAGCTGTCGCACACGGCTCCTTAGGTGTCTCTCCTGAGTGTTGGCTGGGCAGGTTGAGTGCAGGGTGGAGCCTGGAACCTGAGGCCTCTGCTCTGCAGCTGCTGTGTTTAGCACCAGCTCCTGTCCATCTTCCTGGGGCTGAGCCCTTCCTCAGCATGGGCTCAGTGATAGCCCTGGTTGTAGGTCTGGGGATCTTCAGCCAGGATGGGAAGAAAGGGCTTGCATGTCATTGAGGTAGTGGTGGAAAGTGCTTTTGGAGTCTAGCTCGTTTGGAAGATTTGGGCCAACAGCTTACTCTCTGGGAGCCTATAGAAGGAGCACAACTCTTGCCTCAAAGGAAACCCCTAGGCCAGTGCCATCTCTCCAGGTGGGCAGGTGGACTTAAGCCCTCCTGTGGAAAGAGCCCAGAGCTGAGGAGCTGCCCCATGAAAGACTGGGAGCCCTGGGAGGAGCAGGTTCCTGCCAGTGGAGGGATCAGGAAAGGCAGGTAGGGCCAGCGTGAGCTGAGATCACTCACCGGTAGGGCAGAGAGTCACACAGAGAGGGGAGACACACAGTTAAGAGTATTAACTTTGGGGCCAGAGATTTAGCTCAGTGGTTCCGGCGCCTGCCTCACAAGCGCAAGGTCCTGAGTTCAATCTCGGTAACCACATA
>PVIC010029947.1:0-21936 GCA_004025085.1 Thryonomys swinderianus
TTGTAGTTCAGGCTGGCCCTGAGCTCACTATGGTGCCCAGGCAAGCCACCGTGAACTCAGCAATCCTCCTGTCTCTGCCTCCCGAGTGCTGGGATTACAGGCGTGAGCCACCACGCCCAGCATTATATGTGGTAACTGGGGATCGAACTCAGGTCCTTGCGCTTGCGAGGCAGGCGCCGGAACCACTGAGCTAACCCTCCGGCCCAAGGTTTAACTTTTAACTTAACAAATAATTCCATAAACCTAGGTAAGTTGCTCGGTTCACTTCTGAAGACATTAGGCTTCTGTTCTCATCATACTTGCACTGTGATATTACACTAAAACCAAATGTCAATGTTGGCTTTTTATGTTGTGCTTTTTACAACCATTATGAAATAGGCCTTCATAAAAATGTAGGAATGGGGCCGCAGTGTTAGCTCAGTGGTTCCGGCTCCTGCCTCGCAAGCGCAAGCACCTGAGTTCAATCCCTGGTAACCACATACAATGCTGGGCGTGGTGACTCATACCCATGAGCAATCAATACCACATACCACAATTCCAGGCGTGGTGGCTCACGCCTGTAATCCCAGCACTCGGGAGGCAGAGACAGGAGGATTGCTTAGTTCGAGGCTTGCCTGGGCTCCATAGTGAGCTCAGAGCCAGCCTGAACTACAAAGCAAGACCCTGTCTCAAAAAAAAAAAAATTAGGAATGATCATTTTGTATTTTATATCACACATTATATACCATGTAATACATTATATAGACACTGTATATATACACACATACTCGCACATCCCTCCGTAGATCCCTATTCTATTCTAAGAATGCATATTACAGTAAAGACAGTAATGCAGTTGTCCTGCTTAGATATAGGTATATCATGAGAAGACAACAATTATGAGAGGTTAAAAAGCATAAAGAAAATTAATTAATAATCAAAGAGCATAATTATACATTATGTTTGGTCCCTTTGAATAACCCCAAAACACAAGATTATTTCTTTAGAGTGGTGAATTAATTTCATTTTTTCTGCAGACTTTCAGCAGTGTTAACTAAGGAAAGGAATATAACAACATCAAAAATAAAAGAAGAATCTTCAATGATTAAATGTAACAACATCAGAAATTAGGGAAGACTTTTCGATTACCAAGTTAAAGATTTTCTGTGTGAAACTTTAAGATATCAGTTTGAGGGAAGCAAGAACCATAAAAGGAAATAAAGTTTTCTAGAAAGATCTCCTTAAATGTATAGAAAATGTCAGGGTATGAGGCAGGGGGTGGTGCATCACCCAGAAGGTAAGGCTATCAATTGAACATACAATTTGCAGCAGAGAAATACAACCACTGTTCCATGTACATCCATGGTGTTAGGAAATGTGGCTTTCCAGTGCAAGCACTGCTGTCCCTGCTGGAAATCTACCCTACAGACTCCCTCACAAAGAGGGTCCCCCATCTGGACTGAGTGTCCCCAGCACTATTGTGTGTCTATTCTCCTTCATTACCCTCCAAGTTGGGTGACATGATTTTTAAGGCACATCTATTTTGTTTCCTATTTTTCTTCTATGCTTTATAAGCATATAAACTTCGTAAGTGTCCTTTGATATTTTAAGAAGATATTTTCTTACTCATTTTGCTTGCCTGAATGCCATTACATCCACTGACTAAGTGTGCAGATGTGTGTACAAATCAGTTTTTCTTAAGACCTAAATGTTTGAATCCAATTCTTCTTGGAAACATCATACTGCTGGTAAAAAAACAATAATCCCTGTTTGATTCTAGTCTCTTTCAGCAAGCTGCCTTATGTTCTCCACAGTTCTTGCAGAACTTTTTTTCCTTTAGATTTTTCTCTGTATCTCTAATGTTCACAGTGAGGAGTCCAGCTGTTTGTCTTTCTCATTCATTATGCTAAACACTTATTTTTGCCTTTGATCTTAAGCCTGCTGTGTTTTCAGCTCTAGGAAATTTCTTTTATTTTAGCTTTTTAAAATTTCCCCTCTCTTTGTTATCTCTATTCAGCCCCTTTGTACCTCAGCAGTATAAAATTAGACCTCCTGGACTGGTTTTTACATAATGTCCCTTTTCTTTCTCTCTTACTGTCCTTCCTTTTGCATAATCATGTAAATAATTGCCTCAGATTTATTCTCTGAACATTTTGTTGAATATTTATTTTACAATCACATTTTAATTTTCAAG
This sequence comes from Thryonomys swinderianus, assembly GCA_004025085.1. NCBI lineage: Eukaryota > Metazoa > Chordata > Mammalia > Rodentia > Thryonomyidae > Thryonomys > Thryonomys swinderianus. Next base: position 2,174 of record PVIC010029947.1, read on the forward strand.
AGCCTTCTCTTGTTCATTCATTGTTTAACACTCTTCTGACTTGCAAGATACTAATTAAACAATGTTAATGTTTGTGTTTAGATCTCTTTTCAATTTCCTGACTTTTGTTTCTGTATTTTCTTGTACTTAACTTTTTTGTTATTTTTGAAACTTACTTTTAGAATTCAAGCTTCTCTAAATCCAATGGCATTTAAGATTTGTTACATTTAATTAGTATTTAAAAGTTTTCATTACATATTTTAGATCTATCAGGTAGAAATTCTCAACAATTGCACAAATCAATCCCTTACAGTAAAGACCTTCCAGTGTCTTTGTCCCCATATGTATATCTCTTTATGTATTTCTCCATTTCTCCTTTCCTTGTTGTTCTTGTTTTTATGATGGAAACCCACAAATACATCATTCTACAGAGAATTTCTAAGTGTTAGACCTAACATATGTAATGAAAACATTTAATATTATTTAGCTCTTCTAATTATTGGTTGTACTACATATATTCTATGCATTTCTATTTCCTGAACTGTACAATGGCAGAATAGTAATACCTACTTTAGAAACATGTGAGAAGATAAAATTGCACACTTATAAAAATTAGAAACTGAATTTTCATATTGCAAATCTACCAGGAGACTTTGCTGTAAGTAGAGATATAATTGATATTGCTATCCTGATATTAGATATTAGGTGGAGGAGTTAATGCCCAGCTCAGAGAGACGTGGTCACAGGTGATATTTACCTGAGAAATCACCCTTATGGTATACCTCCTACCCCCAAACTTGTCACCCACCACAAGCTCTTCCCCACTGAGCACCAAGGGCTTATCCTTTAGTTTAGATCTTTGTAGCATTCAGCCATGCATCTCACAGCATATGGCTGCAGCTATTTTTTGGCAGGTCATAAAGTGTGTATATTTTTCCTTGTTAATCTCCGTGGTGTGAGTTCACTTTTAGATTATCATGATCAAAACTATAGAGGGAGCAGGGTTCCTTTCTCCCCACAGCCACGCCAGCATTTATTGTTGGTGGATTTTGTGATAGCGGCCATTCTTTGTGGAGTGAGATGAAATCTCAGTGTTGTTTTCATTTGCATCTCTTGAATGACCAGTGATGTTGAACATTTCTTCATATGATTCTTGGCTGCTTTGACTTCTGCCTCTGAGAAGTGTCTGTTCATTTCAGATGCCCATTTTTGAATTGGGTCTTTAAACTTGGGGAGGCTGATCTGTTTGAGTTCTTTCTATATTGTAGATAATAGCCCTTTGTCTGATAAACAGCTAGTAAAGATTTTTTCCCATGTTGTTGGTTGTCTTTTAGCAGTGTCAGCAACTTCTTTTGCTGTGCAGAAGCTTTTCAGTAGGATGAGATCCCATTTGTTGATTCTTTCTGCTAGTTCTTGTGCTATAGAGGTTTTATTCATAAAGTCTCTGCCTAAGCCAATGTCTCCACTGTTGGTGGGATTGCAGACTTGTGCAACCATTGTGGAGATCCGTGTGGAGATTTCTCAGAAAACTAGGACTAGGGATCCCATTTGACCTTGCTATCCCCCTGCTAGGAATATACCCAAAAGAATTTAAAACATCGCATTGGAAAGACAGATGTACATGCTTGTTCATAGCAGCTCAGTTCATAATAGCTCAGTCTTGGAAACAAATGCCCATCAACTGGAGAGTGGATAAAGAAGATGTGTGTGTGTGTGTGTGTGTGTGTGTGTGTGTGTGTTTTATAAAGTGGAGTATTACTCTACCATAAAGAATGACAAGATCGATCCATTTAGGTGCAAATGGAGACATCTGGAGGATATACTAAGAAGTGAAATAAATGGATCACAGATAGGCAAATACCAGATCTTCTCTTTGACATGAACACCTGTAGATGCAAATGAGCTCTAGAAAGTATGACAGCTTGTATAGAGTGGAAAATTTCCATAGGAAGTTTGGTATGGGAATGTAATGAAGGGAAGGAATAATATGATACAGAAAGAAAATAAAAGAGTATGTATAAAGGTGGTGGGGAAATGTGGGTGGGTAGGGATATGGGTAAAAATGAGAATTAACCTGTGTCATATACTGGTACAAATTCCCCAATGTTATATATGATTGCAAGATGTATATAAATTGGACCAATAAAGAATTCAATTAAAAAATAAAAAACTATAGATGGAGGGCCAGAGATTTAACTCAATGGTTCTGGCGCCTGCCTCACAAGCGCAAGGCCCTGAGTTTGATCCCGGTAACCACATACAAGCTGGGCGTGGTGACTCACACCCACTAGCCATCAATACCACATACCATAGTGCAGGACGTGGTGGCTCACGCTTGCAATCCCAGCACTCTGGAAGCAGAGGCAGGAGGATTGCTGAATTGGAGGCTTATTTAGGCTACATAGTGAGCTCAGGGCCAGCCTGAACTACAAAGCAAGACCCTGTCTCAAAAAAAAAAAAAAAAACCTATGATGGAAAAGAATAAATTTAACACATCTCCACCCTAGAAAAAAACATATATTGAGTTCATATTTTGCTTTAAATCTGTGAACAAATGCAACAGTAAATGCATCTATCACAGAAGTCAACTCCATAGTCATGGAGAGCTCTTTAATGAGAAAGTAGGAGTACTAAACAAAACTTTAATTCAAAAATGTAGGTGTATAAAAAGCATGAATACACAGATAAGTGCATAAATGAAAACATATTTTGTGTTTCATTATTTTTCTGAATTACTTTTTGTTTTTATAATAAGAAAGTACTTCTTTTTTAAAACAAAAGCTATTTTTATTTGTAATGCAACTAAGGGAACCTAATTAAATTCAAGTGCTCATCTGGAACAACAAGAAATGAAAATGATAAAAGTCAATAAATCTTTGAAAACAATAGTGCAATAGACTTTTACTGGGTAAATTGTAATAATTATTAAAATAAGATAGTATTTCTGAAGGACTCAGTATATCAGTTCAGTAAAAGAAAGACAAGAAATAGGCATGAGTGTGAATGAGACAGAGAAAATGCACTGTTTGAAATGTTAGAGACATAGATGTATTTATAAAAGTACAGATACTCTTGGGTTTTTCTGTTCCAAATACAGACCAAAGAACTGATTTCTGACTAAAAACTTTACAAAACAATTTCAATGTGAAATAAATTTTGAATTTAAGATATTGAGACCAGAATTGCCATTAGAATATGTAGACATGCATACTGTAAGTAAAATTGTATCTGTCCCTAAATACATCATGCTGAATCCTCCCAATGTCTATTAATGATATCTCATTAATTAGCATTCAACGAGATATCTAATGAGGGGAGCTTAATCCAATTAGACTGGTGTCCTCGTAAGTGGAAGAGATGCTAGGACTCTGTTTGAGTGCACACACAGGGGATCAGATGGGGACACAGAAAAGAAGTCAACTCCATAAAGAAAGAAAGTCTTACCACAAGCCAACCCCACTTTCATTTTATCTGAGTGCTGCCCTGGATGCGACTGAGCAAAGTAATTTCTGTTGATTGAGCCAACCGGTATGGGGTATTTTGTCAAGGCAGCCCAAGCAAGCTAAAGCAGTGCATGAGCTGGAGATAGAGGTGCTGAACATATCTAGTATGGGAGAGAGTCACAAAATAAATAAATGTATGTGACTGCATGAAAACATAATATGGAATAGCTTTAAAGAAAACCCTATCAACTGCATATAAAGGAAAGCAATACAGTGAGAAAATATTTCAACTTTCTAAACTAGATCAAATTTTTAAAAATATTAATTTTCTCAACAGATAAAACCAAGAGAAAAACTGAATAAACCCCATAATTTCACTTATTATCTACTAATAAGTATATACTTTCATCCCTGATTTTAGAAATCACCTTGCTCAACAAAAAAAGTTAGACCCCTGTTAGTTCTCAGTAAAATATACCATCACTGATACATCATCATATGGTAATCATGGTAAAACTTAATTTTCAAGAATTTGGACACAGTTGAAACCTCCAGATACTTCACTCAGACTTTTGTTATTAACCTTAGACATCAGAGGATCAAAATTCCACCTGTATTCCATGATAAAGCTGCTGTTCTCTGAACCTCAGTTCTACGAGGAGCCATGAAATCTTATCATACATGCAAAAGTCAGTTTTTTAATTGAATACTGGTACATTTTATATACAGCTCACAATCATACTCAATATTGGGGAATTTGTACCAGTATATGACATGAGTTAGTTCTCATTTTTACCCCTATCCCTACCCATGCCACAAACCCCTTCAGCCCTCCCTTAAAGCCCCCTTCTCTATCACCTAATCCATAGGGGGATGAAGAATCTGAGACTTGCCCTCCTATGTTCACATGCTTGTCTATCTCATTAATGAACATTATCTTTTGCCAGGCATCATTTAAACGAGTGGCTTAGTGTTTGGCAGGGAAATTTAGCCTAGTTAAGAAAACAAGAAGTTGAATAGACAGTTTATAAAACATAGTCTAATATCACAAAAGTAGTTATAGTAGCAAAAAGGCAGGTATACTAGTAAGTGAAAGAGGTTCTATGAAGAAATGCATTTATGTAAAAATAAAGTATGCTACAGGAGAAATTTAATTACTTGAAATGACAGTAAAGGTCTACTTCTAACTGTATAGATATTATGATCACTTTGGGGAACACATAAGATATTATTTACAGGGCCGGAGGGTTAGCTCAGTGGTTCCGGCGCCTGCCTTGCAAGCGGAAGGACCTGAGTTCGATCCCCGGTAACCACATATAATGCTGGACGTGGTGGCTCACGCCTGTAATCCCAGCACTCGGGAGGCAGGAACAGGAGGATTGCTGAGTTCGGGGCGGCTTGCCTGGGCACCATAGTGAGCTCAGGGCCAGCCTGAACTACAAAGCGAGACCCTGTCTCCAAAAAAGCAAAAAAAAAAAAAAAAAAAGATATTATTTACAGAGCCTTTATTATATTTCTGATGCTTTTTGAAAGGCAAGATTTAAAGTTATCAAAAGAAGATTATTTCTGTCACTTAGAGAGAGGTTAAATGCTTTCTAGAACAACTCCCTAAAAAGGAGCATCAAATAACCACATGACATTTAGATTCATGCAAAGTCAATGTTTTTATCGATCAGGGAAATGTTGATTATATGCCCTGATGGACTCATCCCAAGAAATTACTTTTGTTTGTAACCCAAATTTTTTCTATCCCCACTTAGTTTTGGATCAGAGTTATAATCTAATCAGATCAGAAAGAAGCATAAAAGGAAAACAGAAAAAAGACCAATTTACCTTAATGGATCTCAACAAAGAATATTACTCTACATTAACTATTAAGCCAAATTCTCCCTTTATTCCATATGTTCATTTTTTTTCTTTTATTGATGTGAGAGGTGGTATACCAAGAGAAGAAACTGACACAAAATAAATACAAAGGTTCTCTTTTGGTATTAATCTACTCAAACACACACACACACACACACACACACACACTTGACTTGGCAGAAAAACTTACAAATTAATAGGGAGGTAGAATTAATGAGGAGAAAATGGATATATTTCAAATAGTTCTTTCACAAAAATTATCACCTTGAACATAAGTGTTTTCTGCTGTCAAACCACTTATTGCAAATGGTAATAGTCTTTTGAACCTAAATTTATTCATGTGTATTTCTGCTTCTATTTTTTTTTTCTTTTAGCATGGCCATACTTAATTTTATTATTTAATCACTAGAGTAAAGGATATTTAAGTGGTAATGTAATTTTATATTATACAGTTACCTTAAGATATAAAATTTATACTACTTATTTCAAATCAACTCCACTATATGTTTTAGGGATAACACTATGGATTGTTTATGTTCTATCCCTTTAGCCTTAGATTATACCATTCTACATTTGCTTATTTTTAAATTGGCTACTTTAAGTATCTCATATAGATATTATCATACTATATTTGAAAAAGTTAAAATCATGAAAATATAGATTTAAAGTACAAACTGAAAAAAACTACAAATATTTAGAAAACACTTTTTACTTCTCAAGATGAACAGTGCCACTGTTTCTAGTACACATGAAATATGTACTAAATGGGAATCTTTACTAAATGCTACATGATATAGCAATGTAACAGGTGCTGGACATGGACATATAGTATTTAATATTTGCCCAGTTATGTTTTGGTCTTGCCTTAATCCAATTCATTTGTATTCCCTTATTTCCCCCAGAAGGAATGAGAATACTTCTTGTGAACCATTGTTTATTAGAAACTTTTGATATTCTCTTTTTATTTTTACAGGGTAATATATCAAAGATTGCCTTGAATTTCAGGAAAATTTGGACACTTGGACTTTTCAGCATTGGTGAAACTATTGAGGTACTAAGAAATCTTGAATATGTATTAAGTACATTTCACATAGTGATGTGGATTTGAAAGATTTGAAGACTGGGGGTAGAATGCTATTATATGAGGTATCCCCCCAAAAATCACATGTGTTCAGAGATAGAAATTTTGGAAGATGATTGGATAAGAGATGTAGTAGATATTCATCAGAGGATTAACCCATTGACTGGTTCATAACTAAATGTGCTAGGAGGCTTGGAGCCATGGTGGAGAAGATGAGGCACCTGGTTCTGCCTCCAGAGAGAGTGCTTTTCTCTCTGCCTCTTCTTCTTCCTGTGTCTTCATTGCTATAACTTGAGCAGTTTCCTTTGCCAGGCCCAACTTCAGGCCCTTTTCATCTTGGAGCTAGACATAAACTGAAACTTTTGAAACTGTGGAAAAAATAAATTATTATTAAGTATTAAATTAAATAAAATAATAAATAATTCAATATAAAATTGTAATAGTAGAGTGGAACTTTTATTTATTTATTTATTTATTTTTGAGACAGGGTCTCACTTTGTCGTTCAGGCTGGCCCTGACCTCACTATGTAGTCCAGGCAAGCCTCAAACTCAGCAATTCTCCTGTCTCTGCCTCCCGAGTGCTGGGAATACAGGCGTGAGCCACCATATCTGGCACTGTGGTATGTGGTATTGATGGCTGGTGGGCATGAGTCACCACGCCCAGCATTGTATGTGGTTACTGGGATCGAACTCAGGGCCTTGCGCTTGCAAAGCAGGCACCAGAATCACTGAGCTAAATCTTCAGCCCCTGGAACATTTTTAATACCATGAAAATTATCAACAATTAGAAAACAACATAGAGTAATACTCAAGAAATGTTAGGACAATGTGCTACTACTGGTCAGTACCATACTAGAAATTCTAACTAATTCAAAATGGCAAAAGAAAAAAAAAAGAAAAGAATTTTAGGGAATCAATAGTAAACAAGAAGTAAAACTGCTATTTTCAGACATCATTATTTTATATAAAATAAACAGCAAGTAGCAGTGCAGTATTAGATTAATCCATTTAATAAGACTTAAATAATCCAGTAGAGAATTGCATGCATTGCCCCTTGCCTTGCCTTGTGAATCTTCTTTTAGGCAAACTTCCCCAACACCACAGCTCTTCTGTTCCAAATTCTTATAAAACAAGCAAAATGTGAATAATATCAAGCTCTGCTGACAACTTGCTGATTTCCTGAAATTTGCTGAAATCCTGAAATTTGCTGAATCTTGCTGATTCATGAAATGTCCTCAAGACCACTTTTTCTTTTCTTTGTACAAAGTCCTTGGTCTATTTTTCAAGGAGCCAATTTCTTTAATGAACATACCTTCTTTAGGTCTAACTTTATACATGGCATAAAGTTTCTGGGCTAGAAATTAGATTAAATTAAATTAAATTTTCATGCTCTAATTTTTGCTCCAATCTTCTCTGTAAATGTAGCTAAAAAAGACTTAAAACAGCATCCATGTTACAGCCTAAATAATAGACTGCCTTGACATTACTTCACCAGAATAATAACTATACCACCCTTGGGTCCACCTCATGGAAAGTCCAGGATAGGGGCAAAATATAGACAAATTTTTCTGGCCTCTAGTCCAACTGCTAATATAATTCTTCTCTACTAATTCTGTCTGAGCCTGAGCTTTACTGTCGTGTGTGTGTGTGTGTGTGTGTGTGTGTGTATAACACATAACATGTATTATATATATATATGCATGTATATATATCAGCAATCTAATCTTATGAGTTCTGACGACCATTACTCATCAAGTACTTCACACCATATTCTAAGGCTTTTCTAGTCTGCATCTCTGTATTTTTCCAAAATTCTCCCACGAACCACTTACAAATTCTTCTAAACAAAATGGTTATATCATATGGTTATATATAATCATAGTAAGTATTCTTTGGTGTCCATTTCCTATGTTAGCCAACATTTCTGTTGCTGAACATAATCCCTAAAATGTGTAATCTGTATCAAGAAAGATTTAATTTGGTAGCTTATTCCCACATTTGACTGGTTCCAGATCAGAAACATGGCAGAAAGCAGCTGCAGAGAAAAGATGCTTAATTCATGGGGTCTGGAAACCAGAGCAGGGTAATTCAAGAGTACAAGGATCAAGGGACCAGAGCTCCATGACTTACACAGAGGCACAGGAACCTGTTCTCCACCAATTCTCAGGGCAGATCCAGAAGCCAATGAGGTTGAAAGTTCACCCTAACCAACATAGCTACACTAAAATTGAAAATGGTAGTTGTCAAATACACAATTAGTGGGAATAAAATAATATTCCAGAGGATAGAAGAAAACATTTGTATCTGTATAGCCAAAAATTGACAATATTTTAAAAATCTACAAAATTATGAGCAAATAACAATCTGTAAAGAAGATGTGCAAAATATTTGGATAATACTCCCCATACAGGAATTTATGATAGTGGATCAAAGTCAAATATAGTTGTACTCAGTGTCATTAAGAAAATGCCGGCCGGGCATGATGGCTCATGCCTGTAATCCCAGCACTCGGGAAGCAGACACAGGAGGAATGCTGAATTCAAGATTGCCTGGGCTACATAGTGAGCTCAGGGCCAGCCTGAACTACAAAGCGAGACCCTGTCTCAAAAAAAATAAATAAATAAAAATAAAAATAAGAAGAAAATGCCAATTGCTGGGCATGGTGGCTCACGTCTATAATTCTAACATTTCTTGGGAGGCAGAGGCAGGAGGATTGCTGAGTTCGAGACTTGCCTGGGCTACAGAGTGAGCTCAGGGCCAGCCTGAATTACAAAGCAAGACCTTGTCTCAAAAAAAATGCCAATTAAAATATATATTGAGATACTCACCCCATCTCAGGATAACTAATTTTTAAAAAATATATATTTTCTAAACTAATGTTGACAAAGATTACCTAGAATTCTCAAATTCTCCTGATGAGGTGGAAGAAATACTTCAGAAAATCATTCAGTAATGCAAACAAGATGAAAGCACTGAGTCACTGTGACACAGCAGTCTTTATGCAATGACCCACAGATATACGTTCATTAGTGCAGAAAATGATCTACAGTGATAATAATTGTAGTCGGGTGTGGCAGTTGATTTTTAAATCTATTAACCTCTATTTTTGAAGTCAATTAAAATGCATATTAAAAGTAGGATTAATACATTGCTATATTTTATATGAAATATTATTGAGCTAGAAAAATGAACTATTACTAAACAAAGTACCACATAGATCGGTAGATGCCATATCTTTGCCCTAGTGTGATGAACTGAAGGTGTAAAGGACTGCCAAAACATATGATAGATGCTGTAAAATAGGAAGAAAACGTTCAAAGAGAAAAGGGAAAGGACAGGTAGGGGAGAGTAAAGAAGGGAAAGGGAAATAATAGATTATTTTTAAAAAGAAGCAAAGCTTATATATATATATATATATATATATGGAGTGGGAGTTGTAGAGATTAGAAGGGAAGGAGGAAAAATGAGAATCAAAACGTGTCATGTACAGGCACAAATCCTCAATGTTGAATATGACCATAATGTATGTATAAAATGTACCAATAAAATCAGTTAAGAAGAAGAATAGCAGACAACACCCCCATGCTACAGTAGGTCTCCAGAAGCACAGGTTAGGTCTGTTCTAGGGAGAGTGGAGTATTTGCAGTGGATACTGAATTTACAGTTAAAATGATTGAATGGACAAAAGAAAAAAAAAAGCACCATTTTGGGAGAAAAAATGCTGATATAAAAAAATACATGTTATATGATTTCTTTTAATTTTAAAATCAAGGAAGAATAAAAGGCAGAAGGTGGAATTGTTACTGAATGATAGCACCATTAGTATTTCTAGGTTATTGTTAAAATTCTGTTCTTTGGGCCAGAGATTTAGCTCAGTGGTTCTGTCACCCGCCTGGCAAATACAAGGTCCCTGGTCCAATCCCTGGTAACCACATAAAAACAATACAGGGTGTAGTGACTCACAGCCACAAGCAGTCAGTACCACATACCACAGTGCTGGGTGTGGTGGCTCATGCCTGTAATCCGAGAACTCGGGAGGCAGAGGCAGGAGGATTGCTGAATTTGAGGCTTGCTGGGATACATAGTGAGCCTAGGACCATCCTGAACTACAAAGCCAAGACCCTGTCTAAAAAAAAAAAAAAAAATCTATTCTTTTGTTGATCTGGATTGTGATCAGTTCTGATGATTGACTTTGCGATCATTCTTTGAATTCTATACATAATATTGGTGCACTCTTTTGTTTTAGTATATGTGCTGCCAAAGCGAGCACAAGGTGCGCTCTTTTGTATTTGTGTTACATTTAAAATATTAGCAGGAAGATACTGAATCTTTCCAAACCTTGCATCTATTTCTTTCAATGGAACTTTATAAAATTTCATTACTAAAATAAAATACTGAAAGCCTAACATAATCAGATGTACATATTATCAATATTATATTTTGTTTGGTCATATTACTCCTCTCTTAAAACTTTTTTTTTTTTTTTGAGACAGGGTCTTTGTAGTTCAGGCTGGCTCTGAGCTCACTATGTAGCCCAGGCAAGCCTCGAACTCATTAATTCTCCTGCCTCTGCCTCCCGAGTGCTGGGATTACAGGCGTGAGCCACCACGCCCGGCTTAAAACTATTTTATAAATGTGTTGTCCTTTTCACTTTCTTTGCCCTCATTATTTAAATATTATCTCTAAGAAGGCAAGTAGTGAGTTGCCTACTCTAGGACACGACTTAGAACACAAATTATCTTCTATGTTATTTATACTGAGGATACATTAATTTATACCTTACTGTTTCTTGATGACTGTAATTCTAATATTCCAGCTGTATTTCAAAAACAGTAGTATAAATGCACATTTTTTAAACTGTGGACACTTGCTGAGTTTCTCCGTGTGCACAACTGCAAGCATGGACTCTCACTGTCCCCTCTCTCCACTGCACACAGCTCATACTGAGGCCTCTGTCGGCACGTATCAGCTCACCAGGCTTCCATTTACGAGTTGTCCCTCTTCTCTGTAATGGATTCTCTTTGTGTCCTCATTTCCATAATGATAATTTTCATATTAACTTGTACTCACCTAAATGCTCCTAAAAAGATAAATAATTTTGTTTAATAATCATCACATACACAGAGGCAGGCAAATTACCTTGTATGCAGTAGATACTCAAATATTTATTGAATAAATGAATGTTAAGGAAGGTTATCAATTAGGACAATGTTTAGATATAAGTAATAAAAACGGATGAAGTGTGGCTTCCACAAAAGGTGTTTACTATTATCACATAAAACTGTCTGAGGGGAGCGAGTGCTGTCAGTGCTTCAGTGCTCTGCATGTCTCAAGAGACCGGATTCTCATAATAATTCTTCCCTGCCAACTTCAGCTTCATGTATTTTATTCCTCATGTGGTTGTTTCACAGGATTTTTCAGCATACTTACCACTGACTTGCATGCCATCTTATCTCTACAAATTGAGGATGCATCTAACTGAGAAGAAAAAAATTCTAGAAACTCAGAAAATGTAGCTCTTTCACTCTATGTGGTTGGAGATGGACAGAGAGATAAATGAGTATGTTTTTCATGTAAACCAGTCTAGAAAATTTTCTTAAAGCCAAGATAATTGTGGCACAATATTCAATCCTTTTTATGTCCTGCCACAGGAATGTATTTGATACAATGACCCCCACAGAACATATAAGTTTCTTTAAAAATAAAATAAATAGAGCATGTAAATTCATCATGTTACTCTGCCTGACTTTTGTCAAACAATAATTTCTTTTTGCTCTGGCATGGATGCTCCTTTTCCAACAGGACAGATAAACTGAGCTAGGGTACATTAGGTGACAATGAAAATTTAAAATCATATCACTGTTCATAACTTCAAGAGGAAGTTATGAATGAATGAGTTTTATCTGTTTTTAACATAATGAATTGACATGCTTACATTTGTCTGTTACTGGCCATGTATTATGCTTTAATTTTGGTAATGTTCAGATTTTTAAAAATATAACCCTACTGGAGTGTGTCTCTCATTCTGGAATTCAAGGTTAGACAAATCATTAAATAATTTGTGAGATTTCTGTAAGAATCCAATGTGCTTTTCCTTTTTGACACTGGAAGACCTATTTCACTTAGAATCATTGTAACTAATGCATTAGTTTAATAATTTAAAATTACACTATTGAATGACTCACTAATTTTAGCCTTGTCATCATCACTCTTCTATGAAAAGAGCTAATAGAGGGGAAAAAATCAAGGTTTTGTATAAAATAAATTCACTTCCTAGATCGTTTTAGATTGCTAATGAGTGGTGACTTTGTCTGCTGAGTACACAGACAAAAATACCTTTTTCAAAACAGAAAGTGTAAAACAAAAAATAAAGATAATTTCTTCAACTTTACTCACTTATTGTACAGTGCCTACAGAGGACATTATTGGGTTATGTAGTCGATAAACAAACAAATCCATCATCTCTCACATGGCCAGTAGTCATATGCTGCACTTCGTTACAGTCCTATTGCTTTTTTCTGGTTCTGCACTGCGGCCTCTGTGTGTGTGTGTGTGTGTGTGTGTGTGTGCGCGCGCGCGCGCACGCGCGCGTACGTTAAGTCATGCCGTATCTGTATTTATAAATGACTTTTTTCTCTGTGTGAATATATGGTGAAGGTGTTGTTTATCCACCCAGAAGAGCCACGTGTTGGAAGCCTGAACCACAGGTTGGTGGTGTCGTGAGCTGAAGTAAACCTGACAGAGGACCCATGTAGCAGGTGGTCCCTACATTGACCATGGGCTCGAACTTGCAAGGAATTTGTGCCTTTCCAGATCCTACTTAGTTCTTATGAGAGGATTGTTAAAAGGCTTGTCTCTGATGTTTCAGGCTAAAATGTAATCTTGGGGCTGTGAATTTAGTTCAGTGGCACTACACCTGCCTGGCAAGTGCAAGGTCCTGAGTTCAGTTCTGGACACCCCAAAAAGTAAATTAAAAAAATAAAAAATAAGAATCTTGGCTTCACATGTGCACCTCCACCATTGCAACCTGACCTGATGTGACACGCCCAAAAGTGGGAGACGTCACCAGCTCTCAGCATGCAATTTGGTCTTTTATCCTCCCAATTTGAGAGTTACATATATGTGTTTTCCTTTAAACTTAAGCTGCCTTCTTAAGTAATACAAAATAGACTGGTACAATGAATAAGTACAATAATATATTTCATACAGATATTTCAATCATTATAATCACACAGTTGCTCATTTGTTAATTATGTTTTATGTTTTAACGGAGTGGTAGCCATTTCTACACATTTTGGCTTATTCACTTTATGTTCATTTTCTTTTGTTCAAATTTAATTTTTAAAAGGCAAAGAGTTAATGCAATAATTTAGATGTGGTGTAATTTAAATATATTGAAAGATTTTTGTGCAAGTTAATAATGATTGCAAACATGACACAAGAGAAGAGATTGAACTGTGTGTACACTGATCTATTCAGTGGCTTAACCCACTGATAAATTTATGGTTAAAGGGGCCTTTAGGAGACTGCACCTAATTGGAGGAATTCCATCCCTGGGACAAGATTTTGTAGATTCTGTCTGGTCCCTGGTCTCTCTTGCCTGCCTCCTGGTGTCTACTTCTGGCCAAGAGTCAGTGAGCAGCTTTCCAGCACCACAGCCCACAGGCATGTTACTTCTGTCCCAGAGAGAGCCAGCCACGGTCTGAAACCTCTGAAACTGACAGCCAACCCTCTCCTCTAATTAGCAGATGTTAGGAGTTTTGTTCTAGCAACTGAAAAACTGACCAACATAGATTTATACCTGTGACTAGTGACTTTTAGTAAACTTCAATAGAGAATGATGCCTGAGAGTAGACATTTCAAGAGCTAACATAGTGTAACTCATGTAGCATGCATTTCATACATACTTGAATAAATCTATCAGCTATCTACCTAACTCTATTATCTTTCTGTTTATTGTCCCTAAGAGCAATCTATGATTACCAGTATATTCACAAGGCCAAAGATACCTTTCACTTCTTGTGAATATCAATACTACTTCACACAAACTTTGTCCTAAATAGGATTTAGTGGATAGCATCTAGCCAAAGACCAAAGTTGATTTTACAGAGTCACTGAAAGAAGGAAGAAAATAGGCCCTGATGAACCATGGAGTATGTCAGTAAAATGTTATTTGAAAGAAGGTGTTATAGGGTAGTGTCTGGTATCATGATTTCAAAGCTTGTTCAAGAAAGCATGACTCTGTTTCAGGCCTGCAAGTCAAAACTAATCCTACAATATATCTGAATGGATCATATTGGAGAGACAGGAGAAACAAAGAAAAGTTAAAATTATATATGAGCCATTACTCATATGAAGGAACCTCAGAAACCAATCAAACCTCACCTTTCACAAGCTCAAACATGTGAAGGAATAAGCTAATTTCAAAAGTTTCCCTGGGAAAAGAGGACTGAGGCAAGCTATTGCCATGGATTGGCTGGGGAACTTTTTAGAGTTCCATCACTTCCTGTTCACCTGTCAAGGCCCCTAGATGCCACAACAGTCTTGATTACAGTAGACGTGAGTATGTATGTATCTCCTGGAAGTGGAAGATCTCACACACAAAAGAGTTTAGCTTTGCAGGTATGCCAGGTGAAAGTTCTGGTGCCATGGAGGTTCCCACCAAAAATTTACAAGAAAAGCTCAGGAGTCACACAGGAAGTTTGTGGAACATCTACAGTCCCGGGAAGGAGCTGCTAAAAGAGTGATACATGAATTTGTGAGAGTGAATACAAAGCTGTAGTAGAGACACAGGAAGTTAGAGATCATGGGAACATGGAACATCTGCTGAGGAAAGTTTCAGGAAGTAATGGCAGCCATGGCAAGAGTGTAATCATATGGGCTGCAGCTGCAACGTCTTCAGGATGGGGCTGTCCAAACCCTTTGATGCCCACATTGTGCCACTCTCTCTGGATCATCACTATGGAGATATGTGACTTCATGTTTGCACTCCAGAATTTTGCTCTTGTTTTCCTCTGGCTATGCATCACTTTCCTGTTTCCCCACTTTGAAATGAAAATGTTTGCTGGTGGCCATTGTATCTTGGAAGTATGTCACATATGTTCTACTCAACTATTTTTGCAGGGGTTAACAGACAGAAATACCTTGAGTCTCAGAGCAGAAGTTGAATGTGGACTTTTGAGCAATACAGGACTGTTGAGTTTTGGAACTTTGAAGATTGGCTAAATCCCTTCTGCACATGAGATGAGTTTGAAACTTTGTGAAGTAGGCTGAAATGTAAATGTTTCCATGACAAAGTCTTGGTAGCTAGCCTGCATGCTATTGGGAGACAGTAGAACCTGAAGAGGTATCTAGTTGAAGGAAGTTAGGTCATAGCCAATGTGCCCTGAAAGGGATTTTGATGTGACCCCCTGGCTCCTTTTGAAGTCTTGTGTCCTTTGTTCCCTGACTGACTTCTGAAACTGAGACAAAATAAATTTCCTCTTTCTAAAGTTTATTATCTCAGTTATTTTTTCCCAGTAACATAAATATAACACATGTTCTAAAGCAGTTTTAACAAATACTGTTGTTGTATTTTCCATTTTTTTTCTTTTTTTAAGACAGGGTCTCACTTTGTAGTTCAGGCTGGCACTGAGCTCACTATGTAGCCCAGGCAAGCCTTGAACTCAGCAATTCTCCTGCCTCTGCCTCCCAAGTGCTGGGATTATAGGCATGAGGCACCACACCTGCCCACAGGTGTTAGTCACCATGCCTGGCTATATTTTTTTACTTTTTATGAAGTATGCTTTTGAAATAATACCCAACCTAGTTGTAAGTGTTGCTTTTTCTATCACTGAGAGATGTTGGCCTGGACCTGGAACCATGGCTGGCTGCTCATCTCAGGTATAGACATACCTCTACACTGTGCTTGACACTGAGTCTTAGAAACTGAAGGGTGATTCTCCCACCAATTAAAAGAGTCACAGACTTTCATATTTGTGCACTGAGATCTATCTTCTTCTTCTGAGAGCCTTTCCTCATTGGCTATTTCATCTTTTCTTTCATACTTTGAAACAAGCCATTCTTGTACATCAAAGTATACATTATTCAAAAAATTTCCCTAGTACAAACACCTTTACATGGCAAAAATTGTAAATTCTAAATAAGTGAGCATATAAATAAGTGAGGGTTTTTAGGTCATACGAAAAGTATTCTCAGTGAAGAAACCAAACAAACAGAAAACAACAACAATAAAATTCTACTCAAGTAGTTATCTTCTTTCAAATAATTTTCCAGCCAGACCCATTTTATGGTATTTTTCTGTTTTCAGAAGCAAAAATACAGATTTAGTCTATTTACAAGCCTACTTGATGTTTTCTCAGTAAACAATGAATCCTGGGCACAGAAAATCTGACCTGATTCATGTCTGACATTTACTTTATTTGCCCCAGGATGGTATCTGTTTTCTGATCTCTACCTGCCCACATATGCCAAGCAATCTTTCTTCTTGCCAAATTTTTGCCAGTCCTTATCATTTATCATTAAATAGTAGAATCATTTCACCTTTTAAAAGAAAAATATCTTTACAGTTTGGAGAAAAAAGGAGCTAATTATCAGCCATAATCCATGCTTTCAGTGAGACATTTCAATGTTGACAGTGCAGATATGAAAGGAGAAGAAATATATACAAAAGGTATATTTTCATCCATAGATAAAATGCAGCTTGGCTGGAGATTTAGCTCAGTGGTTCTGGCATCTGCCTAACAAGTTCATGGTCTCTGGTTTGATCCCCAGTAACCTCATACAATAATAGTGGGAGTGGTAACTCATGTCCACCAGCAATCAGTACCACATACCACAATGCCAGGAGTGGCTGCTCATACCTGTAATACCAGCACTCATTTGGGAGGCAGAGACAGGAGGATTACTGAGTTTAAAGTTTGCTTGGGCTACATAGTGAGCTCAGGGCCAGCCTGAACTACATAGTGAGATCCTGTCTCAAAAACAAAACAAAACAAAACAAAACAACAGTTTAAGGGAAAAAAAA
Source organism: Thryonomys swinderianus (assembly GCA_004025085.1). NCBI lineage: Eukaryota > Metazoa > Chordata > Mammalia > Rodentia > Thryonomyidae > Thryonomys > Thryonomys swinderianus. The sequence continues at coordinate 19,569 of PVIC010029947.1, forward strand.
AAGGCTAAAAAGCCAAGGTCTGAATATAAACGCCAATGTTTGATTTTAGACTCCATCATGAATAAAGCCTGTTTTCCACTCCATATCAGTGGTGTAAATATTATTTGCCTCAAGAGTTACAATATATGTTTTAAAATATGCACATTTTACACACACAAACACACACACATATGACATTTTGAATTTTTACTCAATGCATACTAGTCATATCACAAGTTGTTTATCATTGTGATGAGACAGTGTGTGGAATATTATACGTTTTCACATATTCAACTTTGTGATTTGCCCTCATTTGACATGTGACATGAATTGGACTTCGTTCTCTAGTGGACAGTCATCCTGTCATCAAGCAAATTATCAGCTTCACAATTCCAAACTCTCAGTCCCAAATGCAGTAAGGAAGAAATGTGTTTCTCTGGGCACCATCCGTTTCCGGCAGACTGAGGGCTGCCCACTGGCCCATTGTACCCCAAGAGCGGCGTGGACTCAGCTACCAGGAGCCATCCGTTTACATCGGACTGAAAGCCGCCCACCGGCCCACTGTATCCCAGAGCAGTGCGGATTTGGCTACTGGGCACCATGCAATTCCAGTGGCGGCAGACTGAGGGCAGCCAATTGGCCACTGTACCCCAGAGCTGTGCAGTGAGGAGTCAGGTACTGACCATGGGCACCATCTGCACCATGGAGGGTTGAGGACCTCCGCCCAGCCCCAACCCCACCCCGGAGCTGCGTTATGAGGACCCAGGACCTAGAGGAGCCGGAGCCATCTCCTGCATCCCTCCACAGGAGGCGTGCTCCTAGAGCCACACTGAGAGACCAGGCAAAATTTAAAAAAAAAAAAAAAGGAGGGGGGGGAGTCTAGCTTCTATTTGCCATGTACTCCTAGATCCCTCTATTCACCTCTTGTACCCACATCCTCTCCTATCTTCCTGTCAGAAGCAATACCCAGAAGTAAAAGATTCTTAAGCTGCCCTATTACTTCTTCTGTACTATTATAAGAAGGTGTGCAAAGTTTCCAATGGTCGTACAGAATACAGTTGGTACTGTTGTACATATGCCCTTTTATCCTCTATTACCTGCTGGCATATATGAGGTTCTAGGGTATAGGTGATCTTCATAAATCTGCTAACCCTATTTCATTCTCCTCCTGTCTCCCTACCTCCCTGATTCCTCAGTGACCTTTTATCCCCCAAAGGGTTCAGGGGGTACATTTACAATCTGTATGTTGTATACACATTGCTGATTCATTCTAAATTCTGGCATATAGAAATAGAGGTAATTCATAAGCTCAAAGTCTCCAGAATAGAATTTAACAAAACTTTTTATCTTATTTACTGTGCTTAATACTGATATTGGCATTGATTGTATTATGGTAACAAACATGATGTGATTGTTCTGCTCAAATACTTCCCATGATGTGTCAGAAGTGAGAACTCTCAAGAGTCATTACAGATTCAAGGAGGACCCCCCAGGAAAGTGCCACATCCAAAAGGCCCCAGATAATAGAAAGAGACCTGCAACAAACATTACCCTGTCATCAGGCAAAGAAGAGCATTAATAATAACAAAAGAGTAGAAATGAGAAAATACACAAAAAAATACACTGAGATGATAGAATCCAAGATAGCAGAAACAATGGAACCTTTTAAACAGCTTCAAGCAGAGCTCCAGGAAATGATGAAGGAGAACAAAAGCTTGCGCAGTGGGATGAATGAAGCAGAAAACCGAATCTCAGACCTAGAGGACAGCATAGCAGCCAACGAGCAGGAAAGGTATAATCTATGGAAAAGAGCAAGGGACCATGAGAAATCAGTCCAACCGCTTCTAGATGACTCAAGAAATAATATAAGACTGATTGGAGTCACTGAGGAAGCAGGACAGTGTAAAAGACATAAAAAAAGCTATTGTCAGAGATAACAACAGAAAACGTCACAGGAAAAGAAATAGACATGCAGATAAATGAGGCCTATCAGACTCCAAAATGCGATGACATAAAAATATCTAAGCCTAGAGATATAATCATCAAGTTTCCAGATGTAAAACAACAGAATGAAATACTGAAAGCAGTGAGAGAAAGGAAGAAAATCTCCTACAAAGGGAAGCCCATTAGGATCACAGCAGGCTTGTCAACACAAACACTCAATGCAAGGAGAGCTTGGGCAGAAGTATTTCAAACATTGCAGGAAAACAACCTCCAACCTAGACTGTTGTATCCTGCAAAAGTATCTTTCAGAGGGCCGGAGGGTTAGCTCAGTGGTTCCGGCGCCTGCCTCGCAAGTGCAAGGTCCTGAGTTCGATCCCTGGAAACCACATACAATGCTGGGCATGGAGACTCACGCCCACCAGCAATCAACACCGCATACCACAAT
>PVIC010029948.1:0-22209 GCA_004025085.1 Thryonomys swinderianus
ACAGGGGGCTCCAATTTTTATATGTAATTACACTAAATAACAACAAAGTTCAAATAAAGTTTAACAACTTATTACACAAAGATCTCACACAATTGAGGTTTCTAAGTAAGTAGGGATGTCTTTGAAAAAACTGCTTCACAGGCCCACGGCATGACTCAGCAGTAAAGTACTGTGCACCCACCATGCATGAGGCCCCAGGTACTATCACTAGAACAAGAAAAAAAAAATGCTTTACAATTAATGGTTGGCAAGTCAACCGTACAAGTGATTTTGTGGTTTGGCCGCCTGTGGTACAGAACAGATCTTCCTTCCCTCTCTCTGCCCCCCAGGAACCTGCTCCAGGGCTATGCTCATTGTGCACAGCCTGTCCCTGGAGACCTGGGAGCCTTCTGCTTCTGTCACCAACGCTGCCGGGCCCACCTGCTCCGCCATCCCCCTCCTAGAGGATGGAGCCTGGTTCTTGCTGGCTAGTGCCCCTAAAACTCTCTTCACTGCTGGCACAGACAAGAGCGCAATCAAGGTCTTCAAGGAACAAAGAGACGAGCCTTGAGTGTACTGTGTTCTTGGCCGAGCCCCACCTGGACGGGAAGCCTGCAGCAGGTGGACGGTAAGAGCATCCACCCGCAAAGCCGAATCAGGTTTGATCAAGGGCGTCTCCACAGGGATGGACGGAGGGATGGAGAGGACGGCAACTTCCGGCACCGGCATCACGGCCTCCTGAGGCTGCCTACTCTGCATGCACTTCCCTGTCACCCGCCCCATCCCGCCCCACGGCACGCAGCACACACCCAGGGAGCACAGAGCCCCGCCAGGCTGGGCCCACTCTGCACCGGGCCTTCCTGGGCACCCCAGCCTCAGGCCGCACATTGACAGGGTCACATGGGTCACCTACCGTCAGCCGTGTGAAGCAGCTTGTGACTCTTCAGTGTCCCTTTTGACTTGAACTTCTTGCCACACATGTCACATAGGTGAGTCTTCTCCGTGCTGTGACGATTCATATGAGCCTTGAGGTTACTCTTGCTCCGGGTTGCGTATTCACACAGAGAACATTTGAAGGGCTTCACACCTACGGGGGAGCAAATATCCATGTTTGTGTGCAGACACGTGTGAGGCCAAAGGAGCACATCAGATAAAGCAGCACACTGCTTTGACCCAGACGTGCCCCACTCCCCGCCAGGCTCTTCCTGTGTGGTTCCTTCCCCCGGGGACGTGCTTTCCTGAGGGGTCCGTGGGACCGGGCCTTCAGGATCAAATGTGAAAGCATATTTTACTTCATAAAATAACGGGTTGTTGTTGGGCCAGTGATTCAGACTTAGGGGCTTCTTGGTATCAACCTACTTCGTTCAACAGGAGCCTGTACAGGGCCTGCTTTCACACTACGCTGAAACTGAGGAGACTTAGTCCCCGCCCCACGGGGCAGCAAGGGATCAAACAGGAAACAGTCCTGCGTCCAAGGGTGACAAGCCGCAGGGGCGGGCGGCGGAGACACCCAGAAGCAGGGCTGGGACAGACAGCGATCATGAGCCGGGCATCTCCTTCCACTGCCCCCACTGCTTGTGACTGCTGAAGACATGAGAGCTCCCAGGGGCTGCAGCCCAAGCTGGGCCAAGGAGCCGAGAGGGACCCGTGGGCTGCCAGGGCTGCGTGACCCATAACAAAGGCCGGAGCTGGGCTGGGTTTCTGGAGAGGGGGTGATAACCTAACCATGAGCACCAGTGAGCTGTGCGACCAAGCTATACTCCGGATCACAGCTGTGAAGTTATGGGTCCAGGAGTCACCTGCCAGGGAACCCCTGCGAAGGGACCCATGTTCTGGGCATGGGTTTTAAGAGCAGGCTACAGGCATGGTGCCAGTGTGGGCCGAGCAGCATCTCCGAACCACACTCAGATAGATCAGACATTCCAATAGCAGGTCAAGGCTACAGAGAGCTCAGGCGTATCGCCCAGGAGGAGAAGAAGCCCACACAGGCCACACAGAGGCACGAGATGCAGCTCAGCGGTGCCCGCTCCTGGAGAAAGCTGAATCATCCTACTTGGGTATGACTGGACCAGTGTTTACCAAGAAGATAAATGAACCCAAGAATGAAGATGGGTTACTCTCATAATCCTGGAGAAGCTGAAATCCTAATTTCTGTTCCCTGTCATGAATGAAAAGAGCCAATACGGTGACTCGGGGCCTAGAAACATGTTCTAACGCATGTCCTTGGCCTCCCAGTGCCAGCTGTCCACACAGCTCTGTCCCTCTGCTCTCTCACTGCACATGGCTCAAAGCAGATGGCAGAGAAGCCACCCATGCAGGGATCCAACTCATCCACCGCATGGCTTTTACCCACAGTGAAACGAGGTGACACTCTCCATCGTGTCCTCTGGTTTCTGCCACCGGAGGCCCAGGGCTTAGCACAGCTGGGGTGGAATCTGGCCAGGTCCCGCCCTTGGTTGTTGTGGAGCCCTGAACCATGGTCCTCCGAGCAATACATGTCCTGTGCATGAAGAAAGCTCTCTCTGTACAGTTAAGCGTGAAGACTATAGTCATTACCATGTTTTACTTCCCTTTTTGCCCTTCCTTGGTATTTTGTGTTTTTGTTTTATTTACTTTTTAAAAAATTTTATTTTTCTCTTCTCATGCTTTATGTTGAGACCAAACAGACAGAAGAAACAATTATGATACAATGATCAACTATAAAACCCAAATACTTTAGTGTGTACAGATATGTTTTTCCTTTTGTGATTCCAACATAACAGGAAAAAAAAATCTGTCTAAGAACTATGAAGGCAGGATACTTTAACAAAAACCAGAAGCCTTTGACTTTCTGAACCTTCCTTATAATTCTAAAGCTGTTTAAAATAATAGGCTTCTTTCAAATTGTAAATACACAAAATGAATGCACCATCACATATAAACACAAAAGCACTGACTATACATGAATGCACACTAAATCATCTACAAAAGACTTTCTATTATCAGCAAATGACTTCGCTGCTTACAACAAATTCCCAAGTAGTCTGGAATTTCACTGGATAGATCAGTAAACTATGTTCAGAAAGCCGAGCTGTTTGATCCACCCCACAGCTCCCAAGTGGCAAACGCAGATCTGAACCATCCGCTCAGGTATAATTAGAGTCAGATGTGTCCTGAGTCCAAGATTTCCAGCTTCCTGGGCTTCGCCAGAGTCAGTGTCATTCCAACCTGGCCTCCAGGCGGGCAGTTCTGCCCCCTTTCTGCTCAAAGGCCACGGCCAGGACTGGCCTCTCAACAAGGCAGCGGTGGCACACACAGGCCTGCCATCTTCGCTCCTGCCAGGCCCAGGACTCCTTCCCCTGATGCACATCAGTGGGGAAGCAGGGAGCACGGGCTTGGGAATCAGACAGTGTGATCCAAACCCCAGGCACCTCCCATCAGCCACGCAACCATGAGCGGATCACCTGACCTATCTGAGCCTCATCTCCCTCACTTGTACAAGTAGATGCCTCTATGATGGCTGTGAGTCCTGTATCAGACCGCATGGGTACTGTGCCCAGCACCTGGCTGGAGCCAGGAAGTCTACAGTAAATGCTGGTAAACAAAAACAATCTTCCTGCCTTGGGTCTCAGCCCTTCTGCCTTTTCCAGGTTCCTGTCCAACAGCTGTAGTTCTCTTTACTGAACTGTTAACCACCCCCTGCCTAACAGTTCTTTACCTGGAACTTATAATAAGTCACTTTTATCCCATAATAAGAAAATACTGTGCCCTCCATTCTGAAAAGGGAAAGTATGGTGTGGGTTAACCTGAAATTAAATGCAGTATGGGTTAATCTGAAATTGGAGTTAATAACTCCAAAGTTCTGTAGTCTTTACTGAATGATTATTTGAAGCACATTATTTTCTTTTTAGCACTGCCAAGAACATAACTCCCTTTGTAACCTATTAGTACTGCTGACAACAGGGCTGCCTATCTAGCCTGTTATGCTGCCAAGGACATACCTAGCTATCTACCTTCAACACTCCCTATCTGCCCAGAGCCCGAACCCATTCTGGAATGTAACATGTGCATTTCTGACACATCCTTAGCCTCAGACATCAGGTGCCTGACAGAGGCTTGGGGCTGGTGGAGAATGGCACGAGGGTCCAGGGTCACAGACTCTTTCTCTGTGTCTGATCAGTGCCACTGCAACCTGCTGCTGCTGAGCCAAAACAGTAAATGGTGGGCGAACGGTGGGGCAGCAGTCCAAGATAATGTTGGCTGAGAGCAGTCTTATTTTTTTCTCAGCCCAAGCAAATTCTTCCTTGGCAGACCCTGCCCTGATCTGATGCCCCCTCCGAGGACCTGCCCCCTTATCTGCATACTCCAAATACACGTCTCCCTTATCCAGCCAGTCTCATCCAAAATTAATCTTTCTGAGCCTGAGTTGGAACTTGTAGACTGATCAGTAATTATGATGTCATGTGTAACCAGTCAACTACTTGATCTGCTTCTTCACTTTATTTCTTTCTTGCAAACCCTAAATAAAAGGTAGAAGGACAAAGGAAAATTGCCTTGTACTCTAAGAACTACCCCAACCAGGCCTATAGGCGTAAATGAAGTTTTCTTTCTGCCTCCAAGTCCTGGGTGCCCTGGTGTTTCCCATTTGCTGTTACGATCTTTCTCTAGTCTTATTTCCCCACTACAGCATTCCTGCTTGCTCCACACAAGAAAGGACCTAATGCAGAAGTCTGGAAGACCTTTTCCTAGGTCCCTTCTCTCATTTCCCTCCTCTTTCCCAGGAGATCTATATCCAGAGCTGGGGGGAGAAAGCAAATTTGGTGGCAGGCTGCCTCTACCAGAGTCTTGATGTGACCTTCTCTAGGCCCTGCAAGAATGTGGCTCCCCCACATTTCTTTCACAGCAAACCCGAGGGCACAGTCCACATCCTCCCTCTGCTCCACTTCGACCCGTGCAACTTCTGGGTACTTCCGCCATGATGTGAACCGACACTCTGGACCACCCTCTTCACCTGCCCTCATCCGTGACACCAGTGCACAGTGTGAGCACGGGAGCTGCTGCTGTGCACGTGTCATAGTGCACAAGACACAGGGGCAACTGCTTCCCAGCAAGGGACGCGTGATGATTACCGCACAACTGCAGTGGGAACCAGGAGGAAATACGTGTATCCACTCAGGGCAGATGCAACGGGAAGAGTGACGGTTTAAACGCCTGACCTCTGGACACCGATGACGCACCTCTGTGGGACGCGAGAGCCCTACTACCCACAGAGACACGACGGCGGGGCTTCCTCCTCAGGGACTCCCAAAATAAAGTGAAGGGCACAAAATGAGAAGAGAGCTCTATGTGAGCGACCACCACTCACCCTCATGAGCCCAGATATGACGCTGAAGGTCTGAGCCGTTCTTCATGAAATAGAAGTCACAGTATGGGCACTTCATGGCTCTCTTGCCAATGAGCCCTTTCAGCTGCACCCGCCTCCCAAGAACCTCAGAAATGGTGCTCATGGAGACCTCTGGAAGAAAGCAGGACAACAGTCAGAGGAGGCAAAGGGCTCCGGCTCAGGTTGGATGGGAAGAAACCCCCTGGTAGCACCTGCATCACTATGGAGACAGTCAAGACACGCCTTGTGGTATCATGAGAACATTTTTGCCTAGAAAGGTAAAGCAGAATCTCATGATACAGGGGGAGAGGGTCAATGCAGGGAGCAAAAGATGTAAGTGAAAACCAGATAACACAATAAAAGGAAATAAATAATTATATAAATCTCCTGCCTTTAAATACAGATGACTATTTCCTTTGAATTTACTCAAGTATTTCATTTCCATATAATGTAGTTAATATTTAATGCTTTAAAACAGACAGACATTTTAAAACTGATCTTTCAAAACTGATCTCTCCAAAAGCCATAACCTTACCAGGATGGTTGGTCTTGATATGTGACTTTATCAATCGATCTTCTGAAAAAGACTTTTCACACACAGGACAAGAATAGCTCCTTTTGTCCTTAATAAAAAGAGAACATAATTAATTCACCACCAGCATCACCATCACTACCAATGTTATCACCACTATCAACATTATCATCACCACTATCACTAGCAGCAGCCTCATCAAAACTAGACACAAAGTATACCCGTCCAAGCACTTAATATACAGCCTCCACCTGGCCTGGCACAGCCTGGGGAGCCCATCCGCAGGACAATGGCATCAGCACCATTTAGAATGCAGGAACAAGGCTTGAAAGAGTCCTAGGGAAGAGGCAAATGGCAACACTCAACGTCAAAGCCACTGTTCTACCGCACAAACCAGTGGTAGCAACTGGCTATGTTCCACAGCATGTGTGCTCCTGGTTTGCATGGGGTTCCACAGGTATCATTATATGGAGACTCTTTCTTATGCTACAGATGAAGAAACCATGGTTCTGGGCTGTGAGTCTAAAGTGCGAGAGGAAGGGCCAGGGATGGAATGCGTGCACCTGAATGCCACCAAAGACTTCTCCTGGCACCCTAGGCCATGTGATCACCCAAGGCTGCAGGGAGGAACTTTGCTCCACACCTGCTGCTAGCTTGATCAACGTGGTCCCACAGGGCCACACTCTTGCTGGGCAGCAGCTCTCCAGAATGACAGAATTAGGGCTTTGGAGCATCCATGTCTCTCCCCCAAAAGCTACTGCGTATTATGGTTTTCCCAGAAGGTGCGATTATGAGTTTACAGTGCTCCCCTCCTCACCACCATATTTTATGCACTGGAGTCCGCATCTCCAGTTCAGAACATCATCTTCTCTGCAAAGATCCTCGTCTTTATAGAAGTGACGCAAGTAAACTTGGACCTAGAGCCAGCCCTGACCCAATACAACATGACTGGTGTCCTCATGAAAAGGGGACATTTGTACACAGATACACACAACATGAGGGTGATAACAGAAACCAGGTGATGCATGTACAAGCCAGGAGAGGCGAATGTCAGCAGCAAATCCCCCAAAGCCTGAAGAGGAGCCTAGGGGAGAGTCTCCCTCACAACCCTCAGAAGGAAGAAACTGCCAATACGGATCCCTGGAGTTTCCAGAATAGAAAGAAGGTGTGTATCATGTTAGCCACCTCGAGTGTGGCACCCTCACTAGACTTCCAGGCACACGCCTTAGAGAGCCAAGCTCACGGAAATGGCCCGCGTGTCCAGATGAACAAAGCCTGTAGAAGACATCAGCGCAGCAAACAGTTCTGGGCAATGCGCTCTAGGATGTCAGCAGGGTCCCTGCTCGTGTGAACGTGAACATAAGGAGAACTAAGTCTACTGGGAAGCTCGGCACTGCAGCAAGGGCTCCCCATGCCGTGAGCAGATGAATGCAGAGCTCCCAACCTGCTCTGTACCTCCAAGTAACCGCAGCACAACAGCTACATTCACTTCTTACGTACTTACTGGACATAGGCACTTGACACACCTTCTGGGACTTAGAAACTTGCCTGAGGTCATGCCACCATGGAGAACAGGGCAAGAGGTCCAGGTCTCCAAAGAGCTGCTTTTATGAAACTGGGACCAGCAGCACTGGTGGGCAGCTCAGAGCCCCAGGGTTTAATCCTGCTCTGCCACCTGCTAGCTGGGCAAGTGCTTTAACCTCAGTGCCTCATTGTCATCATCTACAGAACACCGACACAAACAGTGCCTTCCTCAAAAGGTCACAAGAAAAATAAAGGAGAGAGTGAACACCAGAGTGTTCGGAGCCCAGCCAGGAGGGCAGTGAGTGCTCAACAAACCTCAAGCACCGGCATATGCAGTGGTTTAGTGTTGTGATGACGCAGCTCAGCCAGATAGGCTGCCCTGCTGAGGGGTTAATGCACACTGGAAATCTTAGGATGAACTGTGAGATGAGCATCTCCAAACTCCTGTGTGGATCTGTTCTCTTTGTGTTGCAGAATACCCCCAGGGTACATGGCGGGGGGTGGGAAGGGGGTCATCTGAACAATAACTAGTCTCAACTCATTTCCCACCATACACCTGGGGCCAGGCGATGCCTGCCAAGTCCAGCGGTCCAACAGGTCCGAGCGGCTCTCCAGAAACTGCCCTGAGCTCTCTGGCCAGCTTCCTCATAGGGCACACCATGGCCTTGGGCTCCTTGATGTGCTGTTTCCCTCCACAGCCCTGACTGTGCTCATGGAGCCAGGCCCCAGGCCCCACTGGCGTCCTAGTGGAGGCTCCCCACTGTCCCCCAGCCCTTGATAGTATGGCTGATGGAGGCATTCAGAAGAACTCTGCAAGGGTTTCTGCTGATCTCCCCTGGGCCCTTCCAATTGGATTTTTCTTCTTTTAATCCTTGATGGTCTAAAAGCAATTTACCTCAGGGTTTACCAGGGCCCCTATTTCTTGATGCCTCTGAAGACTGTCAGAAGGACAGAGACAGTGATAAAGGGTGTTGGAAGAAGAGAAGATTCTCAGCGGTCATATTCTTCTTTTTCAAACCTCAGGGCCTTGCCAGAGATAAAATACAAACACACAAGGCAAATTTTAAAGGAGGCACAGTTAAAAGAGCTCCTGGCAGAGGTGTGGGCACAAGAGAAATCCAGCTGGAGGGATGGAAAGCAGCCCATTCTCTGTTTGCTTGCCTAGAAACACCTTCAAAGCAATCGGGACACCCAGAAAAAACAAGGGAGCCTACATGAGACCACAGGCATGGCACAGGGTGCAGGGCCGCCTTGGACAGCCCCACTGGGTCCGTGCTTACAGACACGTGCTTTGGCCCCCAGAAGAACGAAACAGTCCACAAGTCCAAAGCCAGCACTGGATGGAGAATACCAAGCCAAATCCTTCCACAAAGTGTCTGTAAAGATGCCTAAGTAAATACCCCTAAGACAGGGACTTAAAAGCTGCTTTTGCTCAAAGGCACCGACTCTTCACTTGAGCTTGCAGATACCCATTGAGTGACTGAAAGCTAGATAAAGCTGAGCATCTCTGCCTTCGTTTTTGTATCTGTCTCCTTTACTGGCTTCAGCTTTGGTCAGATCCTTGCTTATCTCTTCCTGTGAGCATGCTAATCATTCCAGGACCAACTGTCTTAACACTGGAAATACACTGTGTGCCCTAAATCTACCTAACCTATCTCATTCCCCTTTAAGACTGAGGACACCAAGATAAAGCACCTAAGATACTTTTAAGATTTGGAGGGATATTCGACTGCCAGATTTGACAATGCCCTATTCCAGACCCCTTTGGAGCGGTACTTAGAAGTCTCTAGTTACAGTCTCAAGTAGATCTCCTGCAGACAGATCACCCCATGACAAATCATCTCCTAAGAAGAAAGTGCCCTGTGAGAGAAACAGAGTATCCCCCTAAAACAGAACAATCAGTTCGTGTAAGTGGACTGCCCTCCAACGGGGAGGCTTCTTGGGAGTCAATCTGATAGAACCAGAACTGTTCAAAAACGAACAATGGCCAACAAGACCCTAGTGTGGCCCAGCAATTCAAGGAAAGCTTATCTGTTTTCTTTGTTAACAGGCCCCCCCTGATCTGATGCTATGAACTCTTTGGCTTTTTCTCTCCTCTATCTGAAATCTATTTCCATGCTCTCTTGATTCCCAATTAAAGCTTTTGCTGGAAGTTTATGCCCATTCCTCAATTGAAATTTCTACTGTCAATGAGACAGTTCTCTCGCTTCTAGTAGGAAGCAGGCTGGAGGATTCTACTCTGAACAGTTCCCAGGAATAAAGGTCAGGGTTGCAGTACCTGCCCTTCTCTACAGCTTCATCCACTCGTTTCACCACAGACTCCCACTGTATGCCAGGCTTGGGCACTGAGGCAACGCGGCGAGAACCTCAAGGGCCAGGAGCCCAACTAGAGATGGACATGTCCCACACCAGGCCCAACAGCCAGCACATATGGACGCAGAGGAAGCAGCGACACAAAGCAAAGGTAACACACAGGTGTGAGCCATTAGCTGGGGTAAGAAAACACCCAGACTACTAAGATTTAAGATTTCAGGGCTGGAGATTTAGCTCAGTGGTTCTGCCGCCTGCCTAGCACGCGCAAGGTCCCTGGTTCGATGCAGGTAACCACATACAATGATATGATAGGGCATGCTGACTCACGCCCACCAGCAATCAATACCACATACCACAGTGCCAGGTGTGGTGGCTCACGCCTGTCATCCCAGCACTCAGGAGGCAGAGGCAGGAGGACTGCTTAGTTCGAGGCTTGCCTGGGCTACATAGTGAGCTGAGGGCCAGCCTGAACTACAAAGCGAGACCCTATCTCAAAAAAAAAGAAATATTTCAACAGTCAGATTTCCCTTGGCCATGCCATAGTCCTTCAACGCTGACTCTCGAAGATATTCTATCTACAAGAAGCTCCAGGGAACTGAGGCCTCCTTCACAGAGGTTAGGATGCCCAAACCCATAACACAGAATCAAACCTGTTTTGATAAGTAAAAAAGATTATATTCTGGTAGCTCTTAGAAAGGAAAAAAATAAATTTTCCATCACTATATTTAGGGAGTATTTTTCTGTATTAAAAATAACAATTCCGGGCCAGAGATTTAGCTCAGTGGTTCCAGCAACTGCCTAGCAAACACAAGGTCCCTGGTTTGATCCTGGAAACCACATACAACACTACCAGGCATGGTGGCTCACACCCAATATATCAGTACCCCACAAGACAAATGTGGGGCATGGTGGCTCAAACCTGTAGTCCTAGCATTTGGGAGGCAGAGCCAGGAGGATTGCTGAGTTTGAGGCTTGCCTGGGCTACATAGTGAGCTCAGGGCCAGCTAGACTACAAAGCGAGACCCTGTCTATTAAAAAAAAAAAAAATTCTGACCAGGTATATTCATTTATTTCCAAGAAAATACTGAGGACAGCTTCCGTGCTTTATTGCTGGTATATTATTTTTGCTTACTTCCAACAAGTAGAAATGATCTGTGGCTGACAGGCTTATTTGAAGGGTCACCCCAATAAAGGAGGCCAATGGTCCAGCTGATAGCACCTCCCAGCACATACTGCAGACATAAGGACACGTGAACACTCAACCCTGAAACAAAGGCCTCGGTGTGGGTGAATTCTGCTGATGAGCTCTGTCTTCTTTCTGTCGTATTTCATTTGTGAGACAGCTAGTTACAAGTCACTAAACTGGCTTCACAACCTTCAAAGGCACTGTGACCTGTGGATCTTTTCTTTAAGAGAATACCAGCACAGGTGTTCTATACCCACTTCCTAATTTGATCTCCACAACCCTGAGAGGTAGGGAAAGTACTTTATCCCCATTTTGGTTTGGTTTTGTTCTTGCTTTCTGCGGTGCTGGGGACAGAACCCAAGGCCTCACGCTCTCCATGAGCTCCCCACCACTGGGCTCTGCCTCCAGCCCTCTTTCTCTCCACCTCACAGATGAGAAGACTGAGGGTCAGGGAGGTTGGGCACTTTGTCCCACATTCCAGAGGCGCTCGAGCACATCAGAACTGAGCTTCCTCTCCATCTACCAAAACCATGTTTTCTCATTTCCATTTCCTCAGGTTTGCACAATATTGTAAAAAATGGCTTTGCCCTCAAAGTGTTGCTGACTCCTTGGACATGGTCCCCAAATTTCCCTGATGCAGCACTGTCAAGCCCCGCCATGTCTAGGGGCTCCTCATGTGTGGATTCAGGCGACCAGCAATCAAAGTACTTGAAAAAGTGGCCTGTAGTTTTCCTTCTCATTATTCCCTACATAATACAGTATAGTAACTCTACATAGGCCGTTTGCATTGTATGAGGTATGATAAGTAATCCAGAGATGATTTGAAGAACACAGGAGGATTTGCTTAGTATTTTACATAAGGACCTCGAGCATCCGCGGAGGTCCTGGCACTGATGCCCCTGGACACCAAGAGAGGCCTTCACGTACCTGACTGTGAGCCAACACCACCTTGTTATCAATGGGAAGGAGGCAGCAGTGGGAAGAAGAAACACTAGAGATCCACACTCCTTCCAGTCATTAGGTGTAGCTAATTCTTAGTGACAGGAACTAAGAAATAGTTGTGGGAATCAAAGAAATTGACAATATGCCATCTTATCCCAGAGCCCTACTATAACTGGAATGGGCCTAGATATAAATAAGACCTTATGGAAGGGTAGGGAAAGTGCTACTTTGAGTGTCCTTAGTTTCTGTTCTACACAAGAATCTGCTCAAAGGAGTAAAAGTTGAAAGAAAGGTAAAGTCGCCTCCCCAGGATCCTAAGTCAGGAAATCCGGGCCCAGTGACTAGGCTTTTCGCAGTCAGAACAGCACCACTCCCAGCTTGGCAGGACCAGAGTCCTCAGCTCAACCACAAGGGTATCAAAGGCAAGAGCGACAAGAGGACTGGCGACCTCTCACTGGAGCTTCAACAGCATCCAGGGAAGCAGGGAGGTATTCTCTGCCCTACTTTCTGGGATAAGGAAACAGCTCAGAAAGATTGAGCAGGCTGCAGGATGCAGAGTTGGAGGGAAGCCTTGTCCTGCGCCTCCAAATCTCCAGTTCTCCCTACTCTCCAATAAAAATGCTCCATCTAGTGTCAAGGACAACAGAGATGAGGGGCTAGTGATGACAACAAGCTGACTTTGGATGGGGTGGCAATGAACCACGGGCAATTTCTACTGAAAATATCTCAAAATCTGGACACTTCTCTTAAGGAAAGGTTAGCATTTAACCCTAAGAGTTCATCACTACACGTTATTTAAATGATCTCAAAAATAATTAGCTAGAATCTTGTAGATTTAAGACACTATAGTTAGGAGTTTCATATTGGTGATAATACTATTGAAAATAAAACTTCAAAAGCCCATCAAGCCACAACAAACAAAACTTAGCTTATGTAAATAATGAAATACTGTGCAGCTGTAAAAGGGAGCACAGTATTAACAAATGCTACATTATCGATGAACTAAATGAAAGAAGTAGTCAGCCACAAAAGATTGTACCACACGTATTTTATGATGTTTTATATGAAAGATCCATAAATTCATACAAATAAAGTAGAGGGCTGGGGATTTGGCTCAGCGGTGCCACCGCCTACCTTGTAAGCTCAAGGTCATGAGTTCGATACCTGCCAAAAAAGATTCCTAGTTGCAGGAACTTAGGGAAGAGAGAGTGAAGGTTGATCGCTAATAGGAATAGGTTCCCTAACAGAATGAAGACAATCTTCCAAAATTAATTGTGCTGATAGCTGTATAACTTTGACCTACTAAAAGCTTTTATCTTCACATTTTAAATGAGCCAACTGTATGTTTTACCTGTGTGTTATTTATGAATTATACCTCAATAAAGCTGTTCCTTTAAAAATAATAATAATCTCTAGTATTTGCCTTGTCTACAAGACACTGCAGTCTACAGAAAACACTTAGAGACAGTGACTGTTATCAGATCAAAAGCCTCTGTCCCCGGGGCCAGCACAGGCTTTCTGCTGTGTCGGTGTCCCTGTGTACCTGCGGCTTCATTAGAGAAAGAATTCAAAGCTCAAAAGACAAATGGTGTCTGAACTCAGAACACCGGGCTCTGTGTCCCTAGCTGACACGGTCTCACTCCAGTGGCGATCCAGTCCTCCTGCTTCATGGAAAACGCTCAGGGAGTCCATGTCCCACCACAGATGCAAACGCTTCCCTTAGTGTGTGAGCTGGGCCCTGCGGGGTCCTCCCACCCTCCGCCCTCTGCCCGTCCCGGACCTGCCCGGCAATCACGGGACCCACAAACAGGCCTATGCTGGGGTCCGCGAGGGGCGGGCTGCTGACCTCACAGACCATGTGGCCGGCTGGCACTGCCGACTTCTCCACCCCAAACAAAGAGCACCTGGCGGGCATATCCACAACCCCCACCTGGCAAAGAGGATGAGGCCTCTACCTTCTGCAGCAGCAGCAGCAGCAGCAACAGCTCATTCACCTTTAAATGTGTCACAGTTGGAAGAATTATAAATATCAGCAAGTCAAAGATAGAAATTAAACTTTAACACTTAGAAAATGTGTGTGCTAATGAGAGGCGGGAGGGTGTCCTCTTCCTAAGGTCAGGAGACTCGCACCCCCTCACCCACATACCGCGCTTCTCTGCAGCACCGCGCAGACGCCTGCTAACGCAGCACCAGGCACTGGGCCACCACTTCCCTGCAAACCGTGTGTCTTGTGCCCGAGAGGCCACGAACGACACCGAGGTCACGGCTGACCACCGCAGAGTGCAGTGCCCCTGCCCCTACTAACAGTGTCCCCGCATGGCAGCAACGTCAGGCTCCTCATCTTCTGAGGGGAGGGCGTGACCCCAGTTCCTAGAGGTGACATGAGAATTAGGTCACCAGCTCACAGGCAGGGCCACACGGTAAAGAGCAATCTGTGTCTCTTCGCCCCAACCTTTACTCCCCAGATGTCTCCTCAAGCACCGACACTGGTGCGATAAACCGAGAGAAGGCTCGTGACCGTGGGAAGGTCAAAGGGAAACGTCGGCTCCTCTGGAAGAGAGGCAGTGCACGGAGGAGGCCACAGATCTGAACAGAGGCTCCTGACGCTCCCCCGTTAACCCAGAGGCCCAGAGAGGCAGCCACGAGCCGGAGCATCGGCATCGGGGTGAAGGCAACAACTGGGCCGAACCAGAATCGCGAGGACGAGCACAAGCAGCGAGCAGAACCTGGTGTGGAACCAGACTGGCTCTCTCGCTCTTACTGCTCACTAGCCGCGCTTCCAAGCCACTAAAGCCACAGCAGCGCACAGGAGAACAGCAGACAGGATACGCAACAATAGTCGGCAGGGCTTGTGCTACGCCAGGCACCGTTCCGAGACATGAACATATATTCTCTTATTTCGTTCTCACCTCATGTGGGTAAACTGAGGCAGATGGCAACGACTCATCCCGAGGCTAAGCACATGGTGAGCGCGGAAGCCAGGGCAGACAGCAGTCTGCTCCCTGATCTCCACACCACACTCCACGGCTGCCTCCCAAGCTCTGCTCTCACGCTGCCTTCCCTCCCTCTGGACGCTGGACGACTGTCCACGGTAGCAAGTGTGGACTGGGAGAAGATGCCAGGCAGGTGCCGCCGTACAGCAACCACGACAAGTACTACACGGAGTTCTCTCTCCGCAGCATTCCGCCTTCACCTCCCCAAAGCCACAACTCTACATGCGGATACAAATGCATATGCACACAAGTATAGCTATGCATACTGCGTAGGCATGTATGAATACATACATGTATAGACATGTGTGTGTGTGTCTGTGGACCTATGCATGTATATAAAATATATGCTACTTATCAAATTTAATTTTAATCAATCAACGTTTAGTAGCATCTATTATACTGGCAATAACTTTTAAAATGTCATTTAAGAAATCCTTGCTTTATTCCTACTCTGTAGATCTTCTGTAGGTTTCCTCCGATGCTACCAAATTTGCACAGAAAGTGATCTGCTTAATCTAATCTCTCTTTTTTTAATAATATGAGAAGAGACTGTGAAGGCGGGGCCTTCGGTAAAGTGGAGGGAGCGGCCTCTGCGCTGTCTGTCGGGGCTGGTGTTTGTATACAGATGACCCCGCAGGAGGACACTTCCGTACGCATCAATCTGAGAAAGCAAGAGCACCCAGGGGAGGCGGGGCTACCGCCCGGGCTTGCTACTTACCAGCTCGGTATGAACTTTAAGATGGGCCTGTAGCTTATATTTATCTGGAGTCGAGTAGTCACAGCCGTCAGTGGGACACTTCAGCAAGATGTTACTGTGTTTCTGAATTACATGGCGTTTAAGGCAGTTTTTGGTGATGGAAGAGTAATGACACTGGGAGCAATAATACAGATGTTCTCGGGTGTGGGTGCGGACATGCATGTCAAAATGCACTTGGTACCAAAAAAGTTTGCCTAAAAAAATATTTTCACATGAGAACAAGGAAGTTTCTTGTATACTGAATTTGTATTTTAAAATTATTAGTATTATTATTTTTTAATGACTTTATCTCCCTCGCGTGCCTGTCCGGGTCACCCTTCACGCTTTCCACCGCATCCGTCTGAAAATTACACTGCTCAGGTGGCAAGTTGCAAACATTAAGGGTGTTACCATCCTTGGCATGTTGCGGGGCTGGAGAGGGGAAGAAATATTCATTGAGGACCAATTATGGTGCCAAAAGCTACGCGGCACATGCACAGATCGAAGGTCTCTAGCTCCTCCTGACCCTTCGGGCTGCCAGGGTGGCACTGGGCTCCCCACACCCTCTCCAGCAGCTCCCTGGGAGCCCCGGGGCTGAGCTTTCACTGTGAGGTGAAGGGTGCTGCTTGGGCCTCCCTGAAAAAGCGGCAGCCACTTCCAAACCCTCTGCTTATTAGAACACGGCCACCGCTTAAAGCTTGACTGAATATGTGTCACAGCCCAGAAAGAAGACTTCCTGGTCAGGAGCTGAGGGAGGTGGTGGTAACCCCAGCAGGCGCACCTGGCCGCGCCAACATGGCGGCTGTGCGGTCAGACTGGCAGCCCCACAGACTGCTACCACTCCCTGTGACACGGGGCCACCCGCTCCTATCTACAGTGGAGGAGGGTGGCTCATCCGGACGGTGTTCTTTGTGCAGAGACAAGAGCTCCGACGGAACCGAGGTCACCACAACATGATGGGATGGACTGGGCTGCCGGAAGGAGAGCTCCGTTCACGGGCGCACCAGCACGGCCTTCCTTACCACAGTATTCACACTCCAGGTCTCCGTAAACCTTCCGGATCCTCTCACACAGGCCAGTGTTCATTTGCTTCTTCTGCAAACTGTCCAGGACCTTCATGAACGCAGTGCTGCCAGGCTGGTGCTCAGAGGCTGGTTCACAAGAGTCGGGCGGCAGCACATCTATGCGCCCCCCACCGTCCACTGGAGGAAGGAGGTCCGAGCCCTCCGCTGGGTGCGGCCTGAGACATGCGCTGGGGTCCGGCTCACTGGCGGGGAGGCCAGTCACCTCCTGGCCTTCACCCGCAGGGCTCCTGGCACTCTGCGGCTCTGGGCAGGGCCCAGAACTTTTGGTCTTGGACAGGAGTAGCAGAATTTCTTCACCCTGAGTCTGGGCTGAGGCTCCGTGCTGGGTTTCCAAGGTCTTCTCAGCAGCAGCATGGGCCTCAGTAGGGGAGGTATTTTTCAATAAAAAGTCATCGGAAACCACTGCGAGAGAATGCAGATCTGCTGAGACCACAGTGGTTTCCAGCTCGCAGGGCGGCAGGGCGGCCCTTTCAGCCTGAGGGCTGGCCAAGGGCTCCTCTGGGGCAGGCACTTCCCCGGGGACTTCCAGCTCCTTCTGCTCCTCCTCACACGCAGCACCCTTGGGACCGGCCTCCTCCTTCAGGGTATCTACTCCCTGGCACACGAACTCCTCTTCCACCAGCTGCAGCTGGTCCCCCAGGGCTTCTTGCTGGATGTCCCCACCCGGCTCCAGGAGGCAGAAGCTCTGGTTGATGGAACTGGTGAAGACCAGGGCCTCCTGAGCTGCCCCGTGCACCTCTTTGATGTGGGAGCGCAGCCTGATGGAGCTGACAAACTTCTTGAAGCAAATGGCACAGACGTACACAAACGGGTGCTTCCTGACGTGCAGCTCCAGGGCCTGGTACTTGGTGGCCCCGTGGCCACAGAGCTCACAGGCATAGGGCCACTTGTCGCCATGGACCAGCATGTGGCGGTCCCGGTCCAGCTCATTCTTAAACTTGCGCTCGCAGATGTGGCAGTCGTACAGCAGCTGCCGCTTCCCCTCCCTCGTCATGAGGCGCAGCTCATCTAGGACCTCCTTGACCTTCTTGTCCTGTGGGTCGTGTGCGTCCCGGATGTGCTTAATGAGGTTCTTGACGTCGGAGTACTTCTTCTTGCAAAATCGGCAGTGCTGCTTGATCTTCTTGTGCACCCGCTCGATGTGCACCTTGAGGTGGCCTTTGCTGAGGCAGGTGAAAGAGCAGTAGTCACAGGAGAACTTCTCACCAGTGTGCTTGCGGAGATGCACGTTGAGGTTGGCCTTGATGGCGCTGGCGTAGCTGCACTGGGGGCATTTGTACGGCTTCTCGTTGGTGTGGATCCGCAGGTGGGCCTGCAGCGAGTGCTTGAACTTGAAGACCTTGTTGCAGTATTCACAAGTGAAGATTTTCAGCTGGGTAGGACCTAATCTGGAGATAGAGGACAGTACAGTTATTTTCGGAGATATCGGACCCTCCCAATGACCCAAACACCAAAGGCTTAGCCGAGGACTGAGTGTGGCAGAGGACGCATGAAGTGTTCATTCGGTCAGAGAACAGGACTGGAAGAACAGGCGAGTTGGGCCCAGATAAAAGGGAAACAGGGAGTCCTGGCTCTGCACAACCTCACAGTCCAGGGGAAGAAAAGACATGGCAACCAGTACTGTGTAGCAGCACAGTAAGTGTGAAATGAGTGTGCACAGGGTGAAAACAGACTTCTAGCCAAGGAGCAAGTCATGGGGAAAGTTGGCTGAAGATATTATCCCAGTTCAGTCTTGAAGAATAAGAAAGTGTCAGAGAAGAAGATGGTTTCATGATCCACCCCCACTCACACCACATATGGACAATAACCACGTGAGCTCCTACTGGATCTGTTGGTATTCTGGGATATTTTTAAAAGGACCCATCTTAACAGAACAAATTTAGTCTCCTGAGAAGAAGACCACTAGATTGTTCAACAGTTCTGACAATCCAGACTTGCCTATTCACACAACCGACTGTGGCCTCTGCCCCACTCTGCAGTTTCTACCTGAGGGCGCCCACCAGTGAGAGACCCACAGCCTCCCTCCACCTCCCCACTTCTTCCCAGGAAGGAAGAAGGCCATCCCACCCCTGACCGGCAAGTTCGGACGCCACAGGAACCAGCTGCCGGGTCTGCCCCTCTGTGGCTGGGGAGGATGCGCCTGCCCACAGAGGTGATGCTCAGCCTGCTCCCGTGGATGGGCACCTCAGCTCTCCCAGCTCTGTCTGCAGCAGAGCTGATGAGGGGTTTTCTGTCCTTCTCCTGCTCCACCATCACTGGTGTATGGTGCAGAGGGGGAGTGCCACTGCCAGTCACTCGCCTCATGCGCTACTTAAATAAATAAGTGCATCGAATAACCCCTAGCAATGTGTGGCAGATGCCGTGACAAAGTATTCCTAGTGTTAAAAGACACAAACATGGTCTGCCTCATGTCGAGTGTCATTTTCAATGTGGTAACGTGTATACTAAATGAGAAATGACAGCTAACGATAACTGTTTATGGAAAACCACGCCAACTGTTTAATCTTAACCTATCATCCATCATACCCGTTTTACAGACGAGAAAAATGAGCATGTGCCAATCACCAGACACTTGCTAAGTGATTTGAACCCAGGCAGACCACCTGGGATCCCATTCATTCATCTTCACCCTCTGTACTGCCTGACATCGCTGAAGCACAGCAACCCAGCCCCTCCTGACTACGCGTGAGGAGAAGCTTCCCACAGGGGTGCTGGCTGCAGCCGAAATGGCAGTCTTGTTTCTGCTAACTGCAGACGACAACCAGTGAAGTACTTCAGTAAGTACCAGGGACAGAAACCGGCGGAGATCAAAGACCTAAGGGGGACTCCCCTCTGGCTGTAACTGCACTCTACGGATGCTGCACCCAGGTTATCCAAGAAGGGCCGGTGACAGCCTAATAATCACGTAGTACTATTAGTAAGGCCACTAGGTTGTGCCTACAACTGCAAAGTCTATATTTATGACATTATCCATCCAACCATCTGATCAACACAGGTTGCCCTGTCTTTCAATTAAAAATATTTAAATAGATCACAGTCCACAAACACCAGAGGGCATAACTCACATGATGTAATTAAAATACTCAAATTTGAAAGTTACTACTCTGCCTGAATTTTAAACCCAAGGCTCATTCAAGGGAAATAATTTGGATCTTTCCCAAATGACAAAGATAACCAGAAGGTGATACATTTTATTGGTCTAAAGACACTGAAGAAAGTCGCCCTGGATACAGAGTGTTAATTAAATAAACAAATTGCAGTATTTCCTCCTATAATCCAAGATCTAAATGGTCTTAGGAGAATCTTGTGCTCGGAGTTTTAAATTATTAGGGAAATAGCTAATAATGCCCTGAAAGCCTGTTTCTGGTGTAGGGTCCTAAGGGTCTGCTCAGTTGCTTCTCAGCACAGGCCACCATGACTGTGAACAAAGGCACAGAGCTGCCATATCTACACCATTCCTGCAACGTTATTTCATGCCAAGGCTCCCTAGGCAGGGAGCGGTACTCTCATCATGGCACTCTTGTAAAGAAATTAGGGAGAACTTTAAAGGTCATATACCTTAATCCAGCTATTCTACCTCAATCCAGTTACTCTACCTCCAGTGATTGATAAACTAATAACTTCAGCAGGACCGTATCACAGCTAAGATGTCCTGGGTGGGCAGTGTATGGAAAACACTCCTTCTCCGAGGGACCAGCTGATCCATGTATTGATAAGACAGTTTTAAAGGTCAATTAGTTTTAGACATTTATATTCCTCAAATCAATAATTCCAATTCTGGCAAATTATCCCATAAGAAGTCTTAAGAACACGTGGGAAGATGGGCATTCAAAAAAGTGAATCAAGGCACTGTCCATGGTAACAAAACTGGCTATGTAAATGACCAAAAAGCCCATATACTAGCAAACACAATTTTTTTGTTTTTTTGAGACAGGGTCTCGCTTTGTAGTTCAGACTGGCCCTCAGCTCACTATGTCACCCAGGCAAGCCTCAAAGTCAGCAATCCTCCTGTCTCTGCCTCCCGAGTGCTGGGATGACAGGCGTGAGCCACCACGCCCGGCACTGTGGTATGTGGTACTGATTACCAGGGGGTGTGAGTCACCACGCCCAGTATTGTGTGTGGTTACCAGGGATCGAACTCAGGGTCTTGCACTTGCAAGGCAGGTGCCGGAACCACTGAGCTAAATCTCTGGCCCCACAAACACAATTTTTAAAAATATATTAGAGCTGGGCGTGGTGGCTCACGCCTGTAATCCCAGCACTCGGGAGGCAGAAACAGGAGGATTGCTGAGTTCCAGGCTTGCCTGGGCTACATAGTGAGCTGAGGGCCAGCCTGAAGTACAAAGCGAAACCCTGTCTAAAAAAAAAAAAAAAAAAAAAAAGCCAAAAATATATTAGAAATGAAATATTTTCAAGGTGCAGTATGTTTTCAAAAGTTAGTATATTTGGTATTTCGTATTTTTAAAAGTAGTAAGATTAAAACAAAATATGATAGCACATCACAAAAACATGATGGGAGCAGCATCGTTTCAATCTAGAATGTTTGCCCAAAGTCTCATGTGTTTACAGGTGGGGCTTCCGGAGGACGGCTGGATCCTCAGGGGACACCATACTCATTAGAGAACTAACCCACTGATGAGCTCTCCCAGCTAAATGTGCTATTAGGAGGTGGGGGCTGGTTAGAGAAGGCATGTCACCGGGAGGGAAGGAACGTCCTTTCCCAGCTCGCCCTTCTCTCTCTGCTTTCCAGCTGCCGCTTGGTGAGTCCCTTCACAATGCCCTTAGAGTCAGCTGACCACAGACTGAATCCCCTGAACCACGAGCCAAATTGCATCTCTTCTCCTTGAAGATTCTGGATGTCCCCCAGAATCTCATTCACTGTTCAGAGGTTTGGAAGGGTGACAGATCGTGAGGGTACCATATTCATCAGAGGGCTGAGCCATGGATAAGTTCAGAGGTAAATACGATGCTCCAACACGGGTGCAATTGGGAGAGGTATGCCACTTGCGGGTGTGCATGTGGAGGGTGTGTCTTCCTCCCTAGCTCCTCCCTTCTCTCTGATTTCTGACCATAAGGAGGTCAGCAGCTTTCCTTTTCCATGCCATTCCACCATAAGGAGCCAGCTAACCATAGACCAAATCCCCTGAGCCACGAGCCAAATTAAATCCCTCTTCCTTTAAGTCATGTGTATCAGGCATTGTATCTCAGCAATGAGAAGGCTGACTAATATAGAAGCATATAACTATCAGTCTTAGTTAAATCTAAAACACGGAGCTATGAAATGCATTAGCTTACATCATATGGGCTGTGTGAACTTTCTACAACACACTGGTGTTACCTCTGAAAGAAAGGGGTTAGATGTGGTAGTGCACACCTATAATCCTAATGCATGGGAGGCTAAGGAGGATCACAGTGAATTCAAAGCCAGCCTGAGCTACATAGCAAGACCTGTTCTCAGAAAGAAAGAAAGAGAGAAGGGGGGACAGAAAGGAGGGGGAGGAGGAAGAGGGGGGGAGGAAGGGAAGGAAGGGAAGGAAGGAAGGAAGGGAGGGAGGGA